>JAVYIG010013619.1:0-46204 GCA_035222895.1 Strongylocentrotus droebachiensis
TATTTTGCATATATGATAGAAAATTTAAACTTTTAAATCTTTTGTTTTTTCAAGTTATAACCTTCAATTAAAACGAACTTATCAAAAGAAAAATTAACATTGTAAAGTTTCGAATTATGTCTCCAAATTTTAACCAAAACAATCGTGTGTGCTTGCATTTTACAAATAAATGGAGATTTGTCGTGTAACTGATCATCATATAAACATAAGGGATTGTTACACAATTTCCATTTGAATAAATTATACCTATTTGGTAATAAGTTGTGTAATAACTTAAAATTGAATTCTGATATTTTGTTTTCTTTCATAGCTTGTAAATTAAATGACCATATGACTTTCCAGTCGATTTGTTCTGTACTATTTAACATTTCTTCCATTTCTCTTCGATTGGAGGTCTAACAATTGAATGAATGGACAACATAGAGTAAAAAACTTCGATTTTCGTTTAGTGTTAACATTCATTAGAACATTTTTCATGACACCTTCATTTTCTTCTCGTGTCCTCGTCATATACATGTACCTGTCTTAACATATTCTGTTTCCAAACTTTGGGAATTGCATTTACTATGATATAATATTCTTGAAACAAAGAAGGAAGAGAAGATGAAATGGTAGCGGAATAATACATTTTTGAGAGAGAAGATGAACAAGTATAATAAACCGAATAGTCTATTTATAAACAATGTCTAAAGCCTTTCTTTCTGTTAACAAGTAATATTATCTGTTATTATTTGCAGGTATCCCAAGTTCCAACGATGAATTCATCGCAGTAGTACCATGGGCTTATATTTACCCATTGGTGTCAGCGTCATCGTTGTCATTGTCGTTGTCTAATTGGCATCATTTTCTACTTGAAGAGGAAGAACAAGCGTAAGATGAAAGAACTCTATATTTTTCTTATTATTCCCTTATGGCAACAGATCAAGCTGTACAAACTAAAGTTAGACCCATAGGCCCGATTAACAAAGGAGGTTTACATTTAACCCATGGTTTAAATCTTCGTTTACATAACCCATGGTCTAAAATTAGCGCAAAATTAGCGCGACACAGTGAGAGGTCCAATATTAGACGCTCGCAAGGCAAGGTACGCTTATTTTGCGCTAATTTTTAAATCATGGTTATGTAATGATAATAATGATAGTTTCGTTCTTTTATAGCGCATTTCAGGACTGCAGGCGTCTCTTAAAAACTTTAACATCAGTCATGGAGCGTAGCGACACTGGAGAGCGTTCCAAAGTTTTGGTCCACCACCTGCAAATGCCTGTCACCATTATGTGTTTGTGGCTCAATGATTGAGGGTGAGAAGGTGTTGGGAAGATGACCGCAGACGCCTTGGTGGGATGGTGTGTCTGAGCAAATCTGAAATGTACTCTGGACACATGACATGTAGAGATTTGAAGGTGATTAGGAATTACCTTGTAGCGGATCCGTAACTGAACTGCTGGCAACCAGTGTAGATCTCTCAAGATAGGTGTTATGTGTTGAGACCTCATCACTCTTGACACTAAGCGAGCTGCAGAGTTCTGATCCTCTGAAACTTCCATAGTTCTCTCTCTGGGGCTCCCAGGAGAAGGCAGTTGCAAATATCAAGCAAAGATGTTACATATCTCAGTTGTCCTGCTATTGAGATAATGACGGACACGACCTATTATTCTAAGGCCAAAGATGCTTTCTTGCAAGTATTGTTGACATGCTGCTGCATAGTCAAGTGACTGTCAAGGATAACCCCAAGATCAAGTAGAGATGGGGATGGTCCAACTTGAATGCCATCAGATGTAATAGCGCTCAGTTCTTGACGTTGCTTTACACGTGACGACACATGCAATACCTCCACCTTATTATCATTTAGTGTAAGTTGATTATCCTTCATCTAGCAGCGACTGTCCTGTAGACATAGTTCGATTTTTGGAGACCATATGGTCTCTTGCCTGGGGTTTCATTGTGACAAACAATTGTGTGTCATTCGCGTACATCATTGTTGAAAAGTCATGGCTAAGGATGATATCTTCCACATGAGCGGTATAGCATATAAACAGGAGCGGGTCGATCACCGATTCTGTGGACGTCCCATAGTAGCGGTCTAGGATTAGACGTCACATATCCCTTATTAACACACTCTGTTGTCTTCTCGAAAGATAGGACGGCAAACCAGTCCAATGCCACCCCGATCACACCGAATCTGTCTCGGAGCCTGGTAAGAAGGATGGAATGATCCACAGTGTCAAATGCCGAGGTTAAATCTAATAACATAAGGACTGCCTCATTCCTGGTATCCAAGGACTGCAAGAGGTCATTCTGAACTCTTATGAGAGCAGTCTCTACGCTGTGGTGCTGCCTGTATGCAGATGGTCATGAGGGAAGTAGAGAGTTCGAATTCAGGTAAGTCATCAGCTGCTGACTAACGATCCGTTCTATGAATTTCACAGGCAAAGGTAATTTGAAATCGGACTGTCATTCTTTAGAGTCTACTCTGGGTCTACAGAAGGATTCTTCAGCTTCGGGATGATAAGTGCAGATTTCAGTGATAATGGACAGGTTCCAGTCTTAAGTGACTGGTTGGTCATGTCCGTCAAAGCAGGAAGAAGGATATCCAAGCACTTTCTGAACACACATGCCGAACAGGTTCAAGTGAACATGCCTTGATCTTCTTTGATTTGACGATCTTGAGCACATCAGCATGGGAAACCTTGCCAACTTCTCCAAGGAACAGATCAGTTGGCTTCCGGCTACCAAACACGAAGAAGCCCAGAGATCCAGGTTCTTGATTTGCTACTTGATCTTACTTTCAAAGAACTGGGAGAATCTCTCAGACAGTTCTGCTGTTGAAGTATGGAGAGGTAAGGTCTGTGAAGGGTTCTCAAAGTTCAACCTTTGTATCGTTCGGAACAATTCCTTCTGGTCACAGCTTGAAATTTGTCACGATGAAAACTTCTCTTTGCTTTTTAAGGGCAAAATGGTAGTCTGATGAAGCAATTTTGAGCAGCTGTTTATTGATTGTTGTTAACTGCTCCTCACTTTTCTACTCTACGTAAGTCGTACCCTCAACTGATAAATTTCTATTCTAAATCGCACACAAGGGTAGGCTACCTAATTGGATCATGATTCATGTCATAATGTTGTTAGAGCACTTTTGTCATCCAGGCTTGACTATATGGGTGCATGCTTGGAGGTATCCCTAAGTCTCCAGAATAAGTGTACTCGGCTGATTTGTCAAAAGCCGAAACGGTCCCATGCTACCTCATTGTTAAACGACCTACACTCATTCCCGAATAGAAGACGGCTTAAATCCTTCAACGCTTATGTAACAAACTAACTGCATTTCTGAAAGTAGTATTTCACTTTGCTTCTTTAAACAAAAATCATACCTTTACAATCCGTAATTTTTCCTAAGACTAAAGGACGTACAGTGCCTAGCCCTTTTAACCCATCTTTGACCCAACCTAAACATAAGACCTAACCTTAACCATATTTATGACGGATACTAAATATGACAAAACCCAAAGTAGTAAATGTCGCCAGAGCAAATTTCGAATAAAGTCAAAGACGTAATGGATGTAAATCTGATCTCTAAGTCACATCGCGCGCCGAGCTGACTCCAAACCGACTGATTCTTATAGCCATTCATTTTTTTTTTTTTTTTTTTTTTTTGGGGGGGGGGGGGGTAGTATTTTATTATTTTTCTTCATTCAATTACATGTACATGTACATCATATAAATACCAAAATATTTCAAATAACATTACATAACATATAGAGTATACATTTTAATGTAATGTAATGTTTCGATCGGTCGATGTCGGTCTAGTTGGTGTGACTGAGGTATAATGTTATAGCGCACTGCACGAGTAGGGCCTACTGATAAATGGACAAACAGAATACACTGCTTAGATGCCATGTTAATCCCTTGTAATACAAGGGAGAGAGAGAGAGAGAGAGATGTGAAAGGAGGGAGAGAGAGAGAAATGTAGGAAGGAAGAATGAAGAGTGAAGAAGAAGGAGAAAAAAGAAAAAAAAATACTAAAAGCATGTTTCAGGCCCTGCTTATCGTGTTATTATATCGTGTTAATACAAAAAGAAGAAAAGGGAATTTTTGAATGTCATAAAGGCTGTTGATCGCTTTTCACTCATGCATGTTGCTAGAAAAGCAAGCAAAACTACGAGATAACCAACAGTCAAATCAAAACTTGATTCAATATTTATAAATTTGAGGAACAGTAATTAACCAATTTGAAAGGTACTTGGACGAAGCCCAATCAATACATTTTGATTTTATCTTGGTTGATATTCTCTTGTTTATCCTCAGAAAGTTCTAGAACCGAGACAACCCGTTACTTCAACAACCAAGCTCCATCTCCAACACAAGCTGTGGTAAAAGAAATTACCGTTGACTCTAGTAAAGTACATGTCCGTTTACGACTAAGACTAGTACGAAATATTTCTATTCACAGCTGAAATAGAAGTATGGTGGGTGGCAGGGAATGTGTGTGTGATGCTGAATTTGCGGGTGTGGGAGGCTTCAAGTGTGGGTGTGTATGTATTTATTGGTGGCTTAATGTGTGCATGTATGTGAATGCACCAATGTGTAGTGGTAAGTGCATACGCCATTGAAGTCCTGTAATGGCTTCCAAGTTATTAATGGGAACCTGTTTCAGCCTACGTATATCAAGCACTTTTTCTTCATCTTCTTTTGGGTGGAGTGGGGGTAGGGCTTCCTAGTTAAAGCGAAATCTTCAGGATATAAATGATTTTTATGGACTTTTTCTCAAATGTTAAACCATAACGAGGATACTCTGCAGCTAGATCTAAAAACAAATCATTTTGAAAATCTTTATTTAAAGATATATAGGTCTAAACTCGTTGAGCATGGTGCCATCGTGTTTACTGTATTAAAACCTTTAATTAAAGCAGATGAACTTGTGGAATGAAAGGATTTCGGCTAATGAGCTAGCGCCTTTGCGTGATTGTAACAAAAATATGACGACATTTGTTATCATCATCATCATCCGTATATCGTCACCATCATAATCATCATCTTTATCACCATCATTATCATCATCATCATCCCATGCACCCTTCTGAAATGTATCGGCCTAAAATGTAATAAGGTGGCTTGATTTTATCAACCAAAATCTATGCATTAAACCCTTCTTGTCGAGCTGTCGCTCTCTCTCTTTCTATATATATACACAGAACAGCGGTGATCATATGTACCAAGATCTGAATGCGTCACCACGGCTGGCCGAACAGGGATGCGATCAGGAGGGCGATCAGGCAGACGTCATCCTCCATCATTATTACGAAGACTTTCCTTCAACGGAAGAAAGAGAAGAATCGCAGGGCACATACATGTCCTCGAAACGAATCTTCAAGGGTTAAAAAATGGAAGCGGTGACCAAGATCGACCAGACCTCATAAACGATCTAGCGGATAGTCTAGGACACGCGGTCGGTTGTATCAAGAAGTTTAAGCGTGCAGCAAGAAGGCGACTCATTTAACTTTCCAAGGCGCCATGTTTAAGACGAGAAGGTTACTTCTTAAAACTCGTCAATGTGCCTTGTTCAAGTCGCCTTCTTGCATTCTTGACTTAAACAAGGCTCCTTGGCTAGTTTAAACGACTCGCCTTCTTGCCTTCTCGGCCTTACACATGTGCCTCGGCTAGTTAAACAGTTAAGTTTCCGTAGTGGTGAGCCTGTCTTGCACTTTCGACCTACGTGCAATTGTCCATCATCACATTATTGTACCTATGTATATAGACGACTATATACTATGCGACATTTAGATATAAACCTAATCCACTTTAGATGTTGAATTGTTGGAAAGGAGTGTCAGGAAACTTCCATCATCATTATTATGTTACAAACAGGGGTGGGTCTTTGATTGCTAGGATGGTGGAGGGGGGGGGGGGGGGCAAGGGGGAAGGGGGCAAACAGCACAAGTCCACGTTCCCACGAGGACAGTCATTGCATTGATTAACCAGTGACGAAGCATGCATTTGTCCCTGGAATATGATTCTGAAAGTCTTACCAGTCCACACAGACTCACTCACTGAAAGGAGGAGGTTAGCCGGTTAGGGCAAGCGATGGGGAGCGGGTTGTAATAGGGAACAGACCGGAGGAAAATGGGCTTATGGGTAGTAGCAATTCGAAATTCGAAATATCAATGCATATTATGTATATAAATCTGCACTAATTCCAGTAGAATTCTTTATAGAACAGTTCAAATGTGTTTATAACTATTATCTGAATGAATTCTCAATATACATCCTCTCACTGTCGAGAGTCTTCTACTTGCAAATATAAAATACAATAATCTTGATAAATCACTTTTTGCCAATTCATACCTTAAAACCTTTGATTTAATTAAACCAATTAAACCCATACGTTTGATCTTGTTTCTATCATAATATAACTACTATAATAATAGCAGTAGTACTACCTGTAAGTGATTTATTTTATATTACTTGCAAAATTAATACATTTAGTAAACATAGGTTGATTTGGAACTGCATCAGTCCTTGCCACTTTTTGTGCTTTCCTTTGTATTGAAGCATGCACATATTATATTCTATTATTCAGCTCTCTTGTAAACAGTCAAAGTGTATTACTTGTATTACTTGAAAAGCAATAATTATCTACAAATATATCCAATGTAAATATTTACCTAGCAACTTTGGTGTCCCGTGTGTTAGGCTATATCAGATAGTATAATTGTACGTTTGTTGTTGTTGCTTATGATCTTTTAAATCGATAAGAGGCTATCTTTTCTTGTTGAGTTATTATTATTTTGTGTTGGTGTAAGAATACCTAAAAATCTCATGACGATCAAGCATCTGATTTACAAACTTATAACTATCTGTACATACAATAAGATATTTAAAATGTGCAATGGTATTTCTTGAATAATCCGCTTTTTATGAGGATACCAATATTTTTCTTCTTCTTGTATTATGTAGCCTATATACATGTATATACAGTTAACAACTAAATTATTCATACCCCTTGTAAATTGAATATTTTGTGTGTTTTGGGTAACTCAAAAGTGAATGGTGGTCTCTTAAATACTTTAAGATGTAAGCTTAACTATTTCACATTCCCAAGAAACGTAAATCGGGACAAATCAATTTCTCACATACTTGACAAAATATAAAACCTGGTAAGGGTATGAACAATTTAATTGTTAACTTTATATATGTGTGTATTTATTTCTCTATTTTGTTTTACTTCTGTTATCTGTTTTATTGATGATTGTTATTGAATAGCTTTGTTGCAAAACAGTGCCACATGGAAGACCGACATAATTGGTGAAATGTGTCACCCTGTATAAATATCACAAATAAATAAATAGATATAGAACAATTTCATGAATGCGCTATTGAGCAAGCCATCATCAATAAGTGACGAATTCAGTCTGGGTTATTTTCATATTTGTATGTTTTGTCATATAATTAGTTTTTACAATTGTCCTGTATTTATTCGTACATGGAATTAGAAGTAACTTTTTTAATGAAATTTACATACACTAACAAAATGAGGCAGCAATGAGATCTTTCATTTCACATTTCGAAATATATATTTTATATCACCATCTCCAAGATAAGAATACTGGAGGAAGATAACAAAACATATGAACGCCCTTTAAGTCAAACATAAGACATAAATATCAATAAAATGATACAATATATAAAGTCATATATAATTCTTGAACAATATACAGTTACCAACTAAATAATTGAAATTCATGCCCTTACCATGTTTTGTAGCTTTTTAAATATGTGACCCAAAACAAATTGTCCTGATTTACATTTCTTTAAATTGTGAGGTTTTAAAGCTTACATCTTACATACTATGTCCCGCTTTAACCAGTTCATCTTTCATTATTGAGTTACGAAAAACACAAAACTTCAAATTTACAAGGGGGTATGAATAATTTAGTTGTTAACAGTATATACATAATGAACAATATATTTGCTTGCATATTCGAATTTATAAATGTTGAGAAAAACAAGTAGGATTATGTGGCTACTGCTACTGAATATTTTTGATCAAAAGTTATGTACATACATCAATGAATACAATTTACATTATGTGCATAGTAATTTGAGATCAAATGACAACAGGTTGGATTTAAAAGATGCAGCAATTCACTCTCTTTTTATCAAAGTCAAACAAAATATGGCACAAAATCTTCATAATAACATCCTCTGATAATCGAATAATGTGGTGATGACAGTCACATAATTTTGCACACTGAAATGTGCGATGAAATTATATATATTTGAAAAAAAAATCAAACTGGAAACAAAAACTAATAAATAGAAATGAACAGAATTCAAGACCAGCATTGACTGGTGGACAGATATAAACATCCATTTCAATACTCGATATGATATTAATTCATGGTGTTTAATGATATGTGGATTATAACGGCATTATTAAAAGAAAACTTAGGTTGAACATGAAAATATAAGTAGACTTAGTGACTTATACGATTTGAGTACCGAAGAACAAGTAGAAGCGTTTTGCTTAACATACTGGACGGAGCTATGCAAAGTCATGTAAAAAACACATTTTATCTTGGAATTATTTATCTGTCCTATTACTATTCATGATGAGCGCAAACACAACTACGTTATATTCGATATATTAAGTTATCTAGCATTAAGTAACTATCTCTAATTCACAAACATCAACTCAATTCAATTTATATAAATTTACATATACATATAAATATATACATTTAGCACAATCTATTCAACATACAAGTATTTACACTGTAAATATTTCACAAGGAGTGGTGTATAAAAGGGATATGTAATTATACAAATGTTAATATGTATCATGTAACAAAAAAAATGGGGGAGGGGCAAAAATATTTCTATGGGCAGCATTTTGCTCCCTCGACGAGATGACTATAGCTCTACCCTAAAAAAAAAACCCACCTCTCTCCCCCTCTCTCTCTTTTACTCCCATCCCTCCTCTTAAATGCTCTTACCCCTCTCAGGCGCGGATCCAGGATTTTCCAATAGGGGGGGGGGGGGGGGGGGCCGGAAATTTTAAAATTGCGCAGACCGTTTTTTCAAGGTCATATTAGAAGCACCATACCGGTACAATTTTTGACATTTTCATCGGAGGGGGGGGGGGGGGGTGGGGGGCTATAGCCTCTTGCCCGCGGAAGGTTTGACCTTTCATTAATTATTAGAGAAGCCGAAGACGATTTGTTGTACCATTCTCCACTCGTATTCCTTGTCTGAATTCAGTTCCCCCCCCCCCCCCTCCCGAGCGATGCGCGGAAGCTTTGACATTTCATTATATTATTAGAGAAAGAAGACGATTCGTTGTACCATGGAGATATAAGAAGATGGTTGTACCGTTCTCGACTTGTCAGGATTTTCAATTTTTTTTTTGTTTGCTCCTTTTCGTCCTATGTCCTCTTACTGCCCCTACCGCCCCTGGCTACGCGCTTGCTTTAAAGGGAAAACAAAACAATCATGATTGTGATAGCACACAATTAGGTTAGTAGAAATGAAAGGGAAAAAATATCTTTTACACCAACCATGGATAAATCACGGCCGGGAGCGTCATAGTTTTGTGTTATCGGGCGAGGGCCGGGGCGTAGCGACCAAGCGATATTTTGCAATGTTGAATGCTGAAATCATGCATTCTAGAAAATCCCTAAGCCCAATATGTACGTTCTTTCCGCCATATTTCTTTCTAGCTATATTTCTAAATTTCCTGGAGGACGTGTCCCCCTATCGGGGGCTTTCTTCTTTATCTTTTGTCTTCTCTTTTCTTTTCTCTTCTCCTTTTTTTCTTCTCCTCTTCTTCTTTCCTTTTTTCTCTTCTTTTCTTCCTCTTTTTTTTTCTTCCTTTTTTTGCGCCGCCAATAAGGGGGGGGGGGGGGCCGCGGCCGTTTCGCCCCCCCCCCCTGGATCCGCCACTGCCTCTCTCTCCTCTCTTTTATCCCCCCCCCCCGTTTCTTTTGTGTCATTTTCTCTTTTTGCCTTTTTTGCCTTTTTTCCTTTTCTTTCTTTTCTTTCTTTTGTTTCTTTTCCTTTCTTTTCTTTCTTTCCCTTTGCTTTTTTTTCTTTCTTTTTTCTTTTCCTCTTATTTTTCCGGACGGCAGCGCCATTTTACCGACAATATCCTAGCCGACGCTCTTGTGATCGAGCATTAGAACCCTCTCTCCTTCGGTTTCGGAAGCCCAACTACTATACGCATGTACCAGCCGAATAAAATTTGCACTGGATTTATTTAGCATGCACACGACAGACAGAGTACCATCGACTACGTACAACGCGCGCGCTATGAATTGAACCGCGCATTTAGAACATACCAACTTACGTGTGTGGGATCTGTTTACGATATGGCGGCGAGTTCGGAAATGTTCGATTCTTTTCCTTGCTGAATCTGGAAATTCTGAGGTATGTTTGACGCTTTTTAGTATATCAAACACTTGGATAAATACCATATATATTATTGATAACATTTAGTTCAGCTTTAAATCATTGAATCCAGTAATTTGCGATGCGAAAGCACGTTGTCGGCTTCGTAGCCAGGGACGCTTTAGCAGTATTAGTATGACGATTGATCTTGCAGTGCAGTGCATGTACTGTAATGTATTGCAGTTTGCAATACAGTGCCAGTGACCCGAAGCGCTGGCGCGCACTGCACTCAGCTCAATCTGCATGAACTGAAATGAAAGTTGAAGAAAACTCCACCACAATTATGGGCATGATTCAGGGGAAATTAATTTATCTTTTACAAAAGAGAATGATCAAATATCTTGATCCTTGATTTCATATCTGCAAATTCATTTGATTGACTCTCTTTAGTCTTCATCAAATCACCTGAAAAAATCTTGATGAAAATCGAAATGTCATTTGACTTTGTTGGATTTTCATTTCAGGCTCTCAGTTTTCGTTCTGTCTTGCCTCCATCCCCATGCAGTCTTGAGTCTAGTATAGGGTCTAGGCGGTGTCAGACAGAGGCCAATGATCTGGAAAATAGTTATCCACATAACTTGCTGTCTGTCAACAATTAGACTATCCCTTAAAAAATCCCTTTAAAAATCCTCTAACGAAACAAGAAAATTTGGCGCTTGTTCAGAAACCTATTAAAAATTTAACCTGTAACTCCGGCGTGAAGATAGTACTAAAACATACCCGAAATGAAGTAAATATTCATTAAATGTCCAAATAAAGACCATGAGTTAAAAGTTGTTATGTTTATTACCTGTTTCGTGTCAATTTTTGGAGTATTTTTCTGATAAACGTTGATATAGTATGTACACTTTTTCACAGGTTTCACGGCAAACTGCTGCACAATACGACTTACAAGTGCATACCGATGGTGGGTTGCGGGCGGGCGCGCGCCTGTGTGAAGTTATCTAGATCTACCGTAATGTCTTGGATCCTCATTACGGTAGATAACTTCACGCAGCTCAGGCGCAGCCCGCCCGCAATTAACCATTGATATGCACTAAGTTGTAAGTTGTATTGTGCAGCGGTTTGCCGTGAGACCTGTGAAAAAGTGTATACTGATATCTACGTTTGACTCTGGCTTAATCATACCTGCGCACAATTATATTAGCGCGCATTTAATGAGACGCGGTAATTGCGCATTACTTTTGAATGAACGTGTGATGTCACAATGCTTACCGTATCTACCTGAACGGCGCATTGTGTTGCATACTAACGTGCATGGTGCCATATATTATTTTACTGGTGAAGGCAGATCATTGTCATCAATGACCAAATGCAATACATGATGGATTAGATAAAGCAGGTGAGCATCATTTAAATAAAATATGTCACACCCTGGTGCTGGACACACTCAGTTAGATCTACAACACTTAAAACAAAACAAAATCATAAAAATTATTTTTATAAATCAGGAAAACACAAATTGTGTAAATAAAAATAAATCGCAGTATCAGAATGACTGCTGTTGAACAGCCGAGTGTTGTACACACTGTAAGCTACAGTGATGCCCAGCATTCTGCATGTAGATAATTTTTTCCCATTTTTATCTAGTCTACAATTTTTTCCCATTTTTATCTAGTCTACAATGTACATATCTTAAATTCTTTATATTATTACAATAATAAATAAAGTGCACTGTATTTACTTTAAAAAAGTGGCAATTATACCTTTTTAAAATGGTCTTTTGGCAGAGAAATCCTCATGTCGTCCACAGTCACCATTTAGAAACCCTCATCCCTCGAAAGCAAAGCGGGAAAGACCGACATGGCGAAGTACATTCTCCAGGCACTCTGCAAGGAGTCTACAAAGCTAAATGATGACTTTGAAGGTGACATTGACAACCATGACCTTGAGAAGAAGGAGAATGACCTTGACAGCAAAGTGACGACCACTTTTGATGAGACCCTCTTTCCGGAGATGTCGGAGCTACATCCAAAGATGAACACCATATTTGCCGATATACAGTCCAGCATTCCGTCCCTAGACTTTGAAGTTTCAAGTGTAAGTTATTTACATCCCATGGCCATGCAATGTCACTTGTTGCTAGGTCAGCCATAGCCAGACCCAGAGCTTCCAACCATTACGTTTTTCCGGGATTCTTCATAAAATACCAAATGCCCTAAAATGTTGATCACTACTTCAATAGAAAATTGCAATAGGGATTTAAGAGGGAGTATCAATTTACAAAAAGTAAACGGGAAAAAAAAAATTAAAGGTGTAAATATTCTCAAAAAAGATTGGAATACCGATAATATTCCCAAAACAACAACTAAAATCTACCTACTTGTAAATAAACTGTACATGTAGGTCCTAATATGGAAATAACATTTCTGCATTGGAAGTGTGTGTCGCGCGTGGTTGCAAGTTTCGTTTTAATGAATCATGGTTCCTTTTTTTGGTTGCACAAGGTTGGCAGCTCTAGATACTGGCAAGCATTAGGATTGTTCATATTATGTCATTAAATATTAGCCTATTACATGTACATGATAAGTGAGCTTTCATGTGAAAGGTTGATTATTCCTCGTTCATCTTGTTACAAACAGTGTTCCATCATGACATCAAACTTCGCAGTTCGTGAGTCTATTTTAAATTTAGCAAGTATGATTAGCTCAAATTCGTAACTCAAAAGAATTAAAATCTACATGTATGTACCAAGGGTAGTTTACATTGTCATTGGTATTTTTAGGGGTTAAAGAATGAATTTTTAATGCACTTTTCTGTGTATTGTTAATTGTTTCAGAGTGATTTCTAAAATTGACAATTTGAGGTGTTAATAGAATACAAAACATCCTTATTCATATAGAACAAGTAATCTGGTTGAAATTGAAGTCATCAATGCTCACATATTCAAATCAGAATCAACCATGTCTTTCTTTTGTTATGTTGTGATAGGTGAGCTCAGATGAGGAACTCAGTGTCTTTAATCGTTCTATGAAGACCCCACGTTCAGACAGGGATCCGACTGAAGATACACTGACCCCTGAGGCATGGCGAAAGGCTCTGGAACCCACCAATGACCTTGAGGACATCCCCGTCCAAGCACCTACCTACGAATACATCAAACTCAGCCAGGAATCCAGCGCTTACCGAAGTGCCGCCTCCTTCAAGTCCCCAATGCCAAAGCTTGTCGAGACCGAGAGCAGCGGGGAAGCCACCAGTCCAAGGATCTTCAACCGTCGCTTGATGTCGATGTCTTCGACCGGCTCTGATGACGGGGTTGTCCGCTCGCCCCTCCTCGCTCAGGACCTCGTCCCTCGTGATATGATTCCATCCATAGATGACTTTGATGATGGAGACGACAGTCTCGGACATTCAGGCAGCAGCTTCGGCAACTCCGAAGGCAGCCTTGGACAATCGGGTAGTAGTCTTCAGACTGTTATTTCATCCGTTGTTGCAGAAAGCTTCGGACTGGATCTTGAGGAAGAGCTTAACAATCACAACTTTGGCCTAGACATTCATCCAGAAGAGGGTATCCTGGAAGTTGCCAGGGAACCTGTTCCTGTAGGATCTATACTGGAAGAGCTCACCAAAGGTTCTCCAGAGAATTTAGATAATCGAGAAGCGGCCAAGGAGCAGATCAAGGCAACCCAGAATGAAGACGATGCCATCATTGATATGATGCTTCCTGCAGAGGTACCCACTCTGGCCATTGAGAAAGTGGATTTCATTGACCTTGACCTCTTGATCGATGCCTTTCCTGAGAGGTCAAATGTCATGGAGGGGTCTGGAGGTCAACCAAGTTGGAAAGGAGATGGAAACAACACTGGTTAGTATCTAAAACAGAGTAAAATAATTAACCCCTCCTACATGTTTGTTTTCTGTAGCAAATCTAGTCCAAGAACTGAGTATTGGAAATATGTCTTGAAAGAATATTGTAAGGTGTTCAAATTCAGTGGAAGATATTTTATGCCCAAATTGACAATGGAACAAACATGACTTTTCAAAGTTGTGGTTATTCATGAACCTCGTGGCTCAGAAAGGTTGAAGTAAAACACTGTCCTGCATAAGATGGATTTTACAGATGATTAGGTTGTGGATGTCACCTTTCAAATGGCACATTTTGTAAATTTTGATTTACATGTACATAGAGAAATCAGAAAGCTATCAACCAGACTTAATTAATATGTGCTTCTTTTCATGAATGATTGTATATTTTTGAGGACGAAAAAAGTTGATGATAGTTTGTCTTTCTGGACGGAATATCTCTGGTCCTCTTCTCAGGCTCATCATGTAAGACCATCGTTTCCACTCGATTATGTTGAAAATGAAAAAAATGTATTCATCATTTGCTAACATGTTCATAGGTGTTTTATTCATTTTTCTTTCTTTCTTTGTTTGTTTACAGCAGATAATACATGCTTAATGGATAAGCTAGCCCAGCTGTGTATCGATCAGTCAGGGGGGAAGATCAGCAAAAGAGACCTCACTCCCTCCCCCTCACAGCAGGGGAGGAAGAAGAAGGCGAAGGGTCTAGCGGCTAAACCGCCAAAGCCACCTCCTAAAGTGGTCTGGGAAGAGAAGACTAGTCCAAAAAGGTACGTCGATTTTGTATTCATAGAAAGATCAAAGAGTTTTTAGGGGCATGTTTTTATGCCTCCGTTACGAAGTAGCCGGAGGCATTATGTTTTCGGGTTGTCCGTCCGTCCGTCCGTCCGTCCGTCCGTCCGTACGTCTGTACGTACGTCTGTACGTACGTCCCGTTCTCGTGATCACGTTATCTGAAGAACCGATCGATGGATTCCTGCCAAACTTTGGTCATGTATGTATCTTGCAGAGTCGATGAACTGATTAGATTTTGGGGTCACGAGGTCAAAGGTCAAAGGTCACAGGGCTCATTATGTATGCAAAAACAGCTCGTGATCGCGTTATCTAAAGAACCGATCGATGGATTCCTGCCAAACTTTGGTCATGTATGTATCTTGCAGAGTCGATGAACTGATTAGATTTTGGGGTCACGAGGTCAAAGGTCAAAGGTCACAGGGCTCATTATGTATGCAAAAACAGCTCGTGATCGCGTTATCTAAAGAACCGATCGATGGATTTCTGCCAAACTTTGGTCATGTATGTATCTTGCAGAGTCGATGAACTGATTAGATTTTGGGGTCACGAGATCAAAGGTCAAAGGTCACAGGGCTCATTATGTATGCAAAAACAGCCTGTGATCGCGTTATCTGAAGAACCGATTGATGGATTCCAGCCAAACTTTGGTCATGTATGTATCTTGCAGAGCCAATGAACTGATTAGATTTTGGGGTCACGAGGTCAAAGGTCACAGGGCTCATTATGTATGCAAAAACAGTTCGTGATTGCGTTATCTCAAGAACCGATTGATGGATTCCTGCCAAACTTAGGTCATGTATGTTACTTGCAGAGCTGATGAACTGATTTGATTTTGGGATCATGAGGTCAAGGTCAAAGGTCACAGCGCACATTATGTATGCAAAAATAGCTTATGATCGTATTATCATTAGAACAGATTGATGGATTCCTGCCAAACTTAGATCATTTATGTATCTTGCAGAGCCAATGAACTGAGTAGATTCTTAGTTAATAAGGTCCAAGGTCATGGGCTCATTATGTATGCAAAAATAGCTTGTGAACGCATTCTCATTATAGAACTGACAGATGGATTACTATTTAACTCAGGATATCTTGCAGAGCCAATGAACTGAGTAGATATAAGGATCATGAGGTCAAAGATCAAAGGGTCATATATGTATAGGAGAAATTGCTTGTAATCACAATATTCTGAGAACCTGTTGTTAATGGATTACAATTGAACTTGAATTTGAAAAATTTCTTCTGTTTTGGTTTGTAAACTTGCTCTATGACGGAGGCATCATTTTCGACTGCGCGCAGTCGAATTCCATCTAGTTTCTCCAGGGGATAAAAGGTTTGCAGCCCTTCCCCTTCTTGGCTGTGGTAGAGCTGATAAGATTCCTGGTCCCCGTCTTATAAAGAGCTGTGATTGATCCAAATCAATCATAATTCCTCTTAATCAATCACAAGTTTGCAGTCCCCTATCCCTTATGTACATAATTGTGATAAATATATTGATCTCAAATAAGTTGCGATTAATATCAACTCTTTGTAAGACGGGGTCCTGGTATCATTGCACCCACTCTGCTGAGAGAGCATTTGAAGACCAGGGGGGCGTTTCACAAAGCTTGTCATCAGTGACAAATGACAATTTGTGTTATAAGCTACTCAAAGCTATTGGTTATCAGCAGATTTGTCACTGATTTTTGTTATTTGTCATTGAAAAAAGGCTTTGTGAAACGCCCCCCTGGTAGGATTTTCAAAGATCATATATGTGCCCCTCTCTCTCTCTCCCCCCCCCCCCCTTGACAATCCTGGTTGTACCTCTTTTATTGGTTGTTCTAAAGACAATGAAACAAGGGTGGGGATGGAGTAGAGAGCTGTAGGAGAAATTAGACAAATAGAAGGAAGAAGAGATTGTAAGAGATAAAAGAGGAACAGGCTTGAAGACAAGGGATGACTTGACATGAGAGAGAATAAGAGGAGAAAAGAAAGAAGAGAATTGAAAGAGAGAAAATTATTGAAGAATATAACAAACAACAACCTCCTTGCTGCTTTAAATTCAAACTTATTTTGGTGACATTGAAATCAATGCTGATTGCCATGTTAAAATATTTAAAGATGATACTAAACATCACTCTTTCTCTTTATTGAATCAGAGTCAACAGCTCGACCAGTACCTCCCCTCCCAAACCAAATGATAGAGCCCTATCCAGGACAGCCTCTACAGGAACCTCTACAGGAACCTCCACAGGCATGGACCATTCCATTCTAGATGTAGGGGAGAACTGGAATAGAGCTGGTGCGGGAAAGGTTGAGAGTCTACAGCGAAGCAAGGAAACAGTCTTCCTGGATCTGAGACCGAAAGAAAATGACGAAGATGAGGTAAATGGTGCATTCAAAGGGCTTCGGCCCAAAAGACCGATGGCCTATGAGGCCGACGAGCCATGGACGGCAGTCTTGGTCTCACTGGCCTTCTGAAAAGATTTCTGAAGGGTTCATGAGACCGAGAGCCCCCTTTGCAAACGGAACATTAGACCGACACGTTAGGTCTTCTTACAAATTTTTGGAGGTTTCTTGAGATGGACACTGTTGGTCTGCAGACTGTCTGTGTCATGGGCTTTTACTCATATGGGCTTTTTCTCATCTGGGATGTCCCATATTTAAATTGAGTGTGTATGGTCACAATTTATTTCAAACATATTGTGATTACAGAAGAATTAGTATATTTCTGCAAAACCATTATTAAAGCAGAACTGCACTATCTGTAGCTACTTGCGCCCTCTATATAGCAAACAATGCCTAAGCGGTACCCGTTGATCCCCCGTGGTCCCCTTTTTCTTATTGAGAGCTGATTTGATCAGATATCCACGTGTCAGGTACCACGCAGGGAGGTCTAATCCCTCCTGGCCAAACTATTGCAGATAGGCTTAAAATAACAAGTAGGCATATTTAAGAAAAGAATGGACAAATATGTTCTCAATGATAGAAACAAGTATCACATGAAATACATGTATATAAAATTAGGGAGAACTGGGAAGAAAAAAAAACAGTTGTAAGACAACAACATTTAGGATAGTAAGTACAAAGTAGGGGATAAAAAGAATGATGGACGAGAGAAAAGAAATGTGGTCTTTTGAAAATCGATGTTGAATTTATTTTCTGTATCTGTTCATTTCTATTTGTAGGCGTCTAGTAGCAATGCACCATCCAATGCTATTCAGAGAATATTGCAGCTACATTCTAAACAGTGAGTATCTAAAGTAGTAATGTTTGTCGATTTAAATGAAAATGAATGCAGATTCATGTACTTATGATAATGATATACTGTTGAAAAGTATGTTTTCATGTGTCATTTGATGAAAGTTTAAGATGATGATCAACCAGCCCATCATTTAAAAAAGTGTAGCATGGCAAATACTGGTTAACGCCATTTACGCCTTCTTGTGGACAACTGCACGTAAACGAATGGACTTGATTAACTGGGTCAGCGCGCGCTAGCGTTCGCGAAACAGATCAAAGATCATATGTTACACGCACGTGAATGCTGGGGTCACGTCGTCTGTAGTCGTACTATACCTGATTGGCCCCGATTAGGGCCACGGGAAAGACACATAATCTCGTCATGCTACACTCCCTTTAAGATTAGGGTTAGCTTCAGTGTTGCAACGAGTCACTGGAGCAAGTGATGTATAACTAGTGAATCATTAATCTTTAACATCTGTATTTTAGAACTGAAGGTAGTTCCAGCGATGATAGCAGTGATGATGAAGACTCGGCTCTCGGATGGCACGAGAAGAGGAGAAAGGTCATGCAGAAACTAGGTCAGGTCGGAAGCCACTCACCCTTGACCCCCACAGGAGGTCAGACAGGAGAGAAGGAGAGGGCTGCTGCTCGTGATAAAGAACCCATGTAAGTCTTTTAAAGCCCCACTGCACTACTTATAGCTACCTGCGCCCTCTATAGAGTACCGAAGCTGTGACGTCATAAAAATCTATTTTTTGAATTTCTCAATTTTGTCTTCATTTTCCGAAAGAGCATCAAAAATAATGTCCAAATGTCGAAAACCAATTGAATATGTAAATTATTGGCTGAGATATGACCATCTGAATGAATATATTTCCTATGATAACTCAGTGTTATATGCTTTGGCTCCTAATGGTTAGGAGCCAGAGCATATAACACTGAGTTCCCATAGGACATATATTTATTCAGTTGG
The DNA here is from genome assembly GCA_035222895.1 of Strongylocentrotus droebachiensis. Lineage (NCBI taxonomy): Eukaryota > Metazoa > Echinodermata > Echinoidea > Camarodonta > Strongylocentrotidae > Strongylocentrotus > Strongylocentrotus droebachiensis. The sequence continues at coordinate 19,238 of JAVYIG010013619.1, forward strand.
TAATATCTCAGCCAGTACTTAACATATTCAATTGGTTTTCGACATTTGGACATTATTTTTGATGCTCTTTCAGAAAATGAAGACAAAATTGAGAAATTCTAAAAATAGATTTTTGATGACGTCACACTTCACCACTCTATATAGCAAACAATGCCTAATCGGTGACTATTGGTCCCCCATGATCCCCTTTTTCTTATGTTAATTGAGAGCTGATTTGATGAGATAACCACCTGTCAGTGACCTTGCAGGGAGCTCTAAACCCCCCCCCCCCCCCTGGCCAAACTAGTGCAGACAGGCTTTAAAACAAACTTTTGTCTGTTAGTGGCAAATTTATTGCTGAAAAGGCAAATCTGGACTTGAAACATAAATTATTATGTATTCTAAAGAATTCAAATTAACTTTCCCTAAATGTGTCATTTATTTCCAATGATTGAACTAAATGTTATAATTTACTTCTTTTTGGATATTGACAAATCTTTGACATCAGTTTGAGAAGTAAGATATATGCTGTGCTTTGTATATATGCCGTTTTCTGTTCTATATATTAAAACAAAAATCTACGTCATTTCTTATTATTGATGATTTTACTTATTACTTCTATTGACTGATGTTTTCAACCACTTTTAGAAAGTTATTGAACATGGTAGTTTTCATCTATATTTTCTGTGGATATTATTGATTTCAGTTGCTTTTCAATGCTATTTTGGAGTACGAGTGATAATGTTATGTATAAGTTCTAATTTCAGATTTATTTTATATACTTTTTCATTTGTGCCCTCTCAAAAAAGTGGCCTTGACCCAAATTTGATGTAATTCGAGGCCTGTATGTGTATACAGAAGGAAGATAGTAGCCAAGCTATTTCAGAGTATTTCTAATAATGATAGTGACATAATGTGATGTCTAAGTTTCTACTTCTGAATTTATTATACTTTCTCATGCATGTATATATAGAAGGAAGATAGTAGCCAAGCTATTTCAGAGTATTTTTAATAATGATAGTGACATAATGTGATGTCTAAGTTCTAATTTCAGATTTATCATACTTTCTCATGTATGTATAAATAGGAGGAAGATAGTAGCCAAGCCTCATAGAGTCATACACATGGTGCATGATGAGGATAGTAGATCAACAGAGAGTGGCACACAGACGTTACCAATAGTGAAGGTATTTATACAGCAAATCTTTATTAAATGCTTTTTGTAAAGATACTTAATCATGTCTCGGTATTCAATAAAAATGGTGTAAAACACACATGCTGTCTACATTTAGAGTTTCCCCATTAGCAGTGGTCAGTTTCCCCACAGCAATATTTCTAAAGATTCTCCTTTGTTATTTTTTTGCTATATCCAATACCGCCTTCCTATATATGAATCAAATCAAATCAAGATCATTTTGAATGAACTTTCTTTTGTTTTACCATCAAAGTCAGTACATACTCAGACTGGTATCAAGAAAGAATCATATTACAGAATGATTATAATAATCATTTCATTGAATCTGCTTCTGTTTTCCAAAGCCAATACCAGTACCCACCCAGACCTACAATCTCCAACTGCAGCTCCCACCTACCCCGCCCCAGTCACCCTCCAGTCAGGGTAGTCGCACCCCACAGCGCAGGTCCAGCATCCCTGAGGACCAAGGAACGCACAAGGACCAGGACCAGAAGGTCAGGGACAGAGAACACAACGTGGCCCTGGCGAGGAAGCTCCGGGAGCAGAAGGAGAAGGAGAGGCAGGAGCACCTCAAGTTTCAGAAGAAGCTGGAGACGTTGCATCCGCAAATGACGATGTCAGCCAAGAGGAAGGAGGTTGCGAAGGCCACTGATGTGATCTTTGACCTGGTGAGTGGTCTTCGTCATAAAAATCATCCAGTGTGTGTGTAATTGGGTTTTTACAGACGTGTGTCAATCAAATATGATTATTTACGTCTGGGGACCAACCTTTAAACGTCACCATCCGAAAGACGTGACTCAGCTTCGAGCCTGCGTCCTCGGCTGAATCAGTTTGTAACTTCCATTTTTAGCTGGATTACAGGCGCACACCACAATGCTGACAAAGTCTTTCTAAATTATATACAGTGATGATCTATGGTCTTTTAGTCAAAAATTGGTTCACAAAATAGCTGGCAGTGAGTTCCATATGGTTGTCATTGCCAATGCCACATCCTAACTATTCCACCAACTCCAGTACCCATCAAAGCCTATGCAGTGTGATTCCTTGTTACAAAGCCCTCTGATAGCGGGATATCAGAATGATTAATTTGATTGTTATTTCTGTATTGTTTTGATGTGTACTATTTAAGTCGGCTTTTCAAACTGTTACCTTAACGTTGATGGAGAAGGATGTTTCACCCAAATGCTACAAAAACAATCCCTTGCTTGTAGGTTATACATCACGGGGGATCTAGAGCTGTAACAGAGATGCCAACCAGTACGATTAAATTGTATTTAGTACAATAATAAGAGTGAAATACAATAATACGATATATAACTCTTAAAATACGATTTTTCATCTTTAAAAAACAAACAAAAAAACACCCCAAAAAACTTTAAAATCGCGGAATCGCATAGAAACATTCACAAGTAAGCTCCTGCAACCCCAACAAAAACTTTGCTTCACAATTTTCTCATTAAATTTAATGAAAGAGCAAACATTTCACTTGACCGTTCTTACAAGTATAACATTTTACTGGCCCAGGGCCAATGCGCCAGTGGTAGTGTTGAGTTTACGTGAAAATCTGATTTTTCTCTCCAAAATCTGATTTTTTAGGATACTCAGTCTTTTTTTTGTTGTCAAGAGGTTAGCATCTCTGCTGTAAGTCTTATCAGAGGGACTAGTCACCTGCCCAAGTTCACAAGGACATTTTGGTTTCTAACCTGGAACCTCCTCGTGCTAGGACTATTGCTGTATCTCCTGCACCATGTGGCTCTCTCAAAGATGAATATTACAACTATTTTAACCTTGCCTTTATGCACTCCTTACAGGAAGCATCATACAAGCCCGAATCCAGCCTCCTACCACTGAACCTGAAGCCCAACCACGAGACCGCCCTCCTCACCGTCACCATGGCAACATCCGGAAACATCCTCCTCAACAAGAGCTCAGGGAAGCAGCCCCTGGAGAAGCTGGACGGCCAGATCTCTGGGACATACATAGTCCTGCTGTCATGGCTCCTGTCCCTGGTCCCAAAGGACCTGGACTACCTGAATGACCCAACGGTCCAGGCCAGGTGTGGAGCAAGCGGGATGGACGGTACTCCTTTTAGAGTTGTTGGATTACAACAGGTAAGTGCCCATTTTCTTCTGATTGTCCCAAATATGCTCCGTCCACAATTTCTGACACTAATTTCTCTCACAGGAGATAAGGATGTGTACACTGAGATAGTACGGCAATGTGTTAAGGAGAGAAGAAAGCCATTGGCTCGGTAAGCAGTAAATTTTCAGGTTTCTGACCCCATTACTTCTGGTAGACATTGCAAAACCTGATAGGAGATGCTAGTAGAAGATATGAGAGCATCCAGCCTTACTGAGACAGATGCTGAAGACTGGAAGGCTCGAAGAACGGCTATGTGGGAAATTAAAGGTCCAAACCCACAGCGTGGGAAAAACAGACGCTAAATGATAATGATGATGAATCATATCCTTAACTATCCCTAATCATAACCCTAGATATAACCATTTACCTTACCTAATTCTAACCTTTACCCTAACTCAAACCCTCACCCTGAAACCAATGTGAAACTGTTTCTACAATCTGATTGCAACCCAATTATAAGTTTCATGTCTTTAACAATATAAAGAGAGAGGATGGAGGTACTTACCATATATCCTGGCTTACAATAACTTCCTTTCCTTTGAAACTAAGCCCCAAATATTTGTTATGCAAGTCCAAGGTACAAGGTTGTAGCTGCAGTTTTTAAGAGGTTTTTATGTATCTACCACCCAATTTGCAGTACCCTTATCATCACTCAACATCCTCCTCATCAATGCAGTTATTGGGTTTCATTTTTCTTTCGCATTATCCCAGATATGGAGAGATGGTAAGCTCCAGCTGTCGGTGGCCATCACACCACCCTGCATGGACACTACCAAAAAGACGCCCGTCAAGGCCAAGAAAGGCAAGCTCCGAGAAGAAGTACGAGACATGACGCCCTTCCAGCAGGCCGTTTCCAAGTTCCTCACCAGCAAGAACCTCCACACCCTGGCACCCTGGATGCCCCTTGCCTTCAAGTTCGCTCTGGAGTTCTCCGGGGAACCCCTGGAGCTGAAACCCATTCCCATGGAGGCACCACGAGAGGGCGCTACAGAAACCGGAACGTACATCCCGCCCTATCCTCAAGTCAGCAGCAAGCCTCTCGCAACTTACATGTCAATGAGCACGTCTCCTAGTGCAGTGGAGAGTGCCTTTGCGACCGTCCCGGGATTCTTCTGGCGTACGCTGGACGCTGAGGAGTCGGCTTATGATCAGATGACTAATGAGGAGTACAGCAATAGTGGCGATACGCAGAACACCCTGACAGTTTTTCATGATGCAATATACCATTTCCCTTCCAGACAAGCTGGAGTGTTGTATCGCCTTCTCCAAGAAGGGTTGGACATCTCTGGTCTTAGGCTCATGTACAACTCCAAAGACCTTCTGTCAAGTCCTAGGGTCACACGACCAAAGCAGGGAGGTGATGAATCAGGGTTGACCATGCCAGTGGTCGTTCTTGGCATCCGAGGCAACTTGGCCCGCACCCGATGGCTGGATGCAGTAGGTCCGTCGGATCCTCAACTCGCCAAACGCACGGATCCATATTCCCTGATGGCCCTTTACGGAGGGACCACCCGTGACGACCTCACCATTATCTGCCCTCGAAACCCGAGCCGTATTAATTATGAACTCTCACTTTGGTTCGGAGCCAGAGGCACCAATGACCGACTGGTTGAAGCTCCGGCAGTTGGTGAGTCTGTGCCTTCGCGTATGGACAGGAGAGTAAGATCTGAGAGTCCCAAGCAGAAGAAGAGCCGCAAGGGATCAAGGAAAGATTCGTGGTCCAGCAGTAGCAATGAAGACCTGGACACATCAGGGTAAGAATATACCTCATCCAGAAGCTATACAAAATAAAAAACAATGTTTTAGCAGGGAAAGATCCCCTGACTGGTATCATAATGCTGGTCACTGAATGATAGTATATTTGGCATTTTAATTTGAATAACACCCTCTCAGAAGATATTGTAATGCTTTTGATTTGATAATTGATGCATTTCAATATTACTAATACCCTTTATGATATTGTAGTCTGGACTGAAGTAAAAAAAAATCCGTCATTTTCAAAGCCCCACTGTACTTCTTATATCTACTTGCTCCCTCTACATGTATATAGAAAACAATGCCTAATCGGTGACCATGGTGCCCCATGATCCTCTTTTTCTTATGTTAATTGAGAGCTGAGTTGATGAAACCTGTCAGTGATCACCCTGGGTGGTCTAATCCCTCCTAGCCAAACTAGTACAGATGGCCTTTAAGATTGATGCTTGAAACTGCAATGAATAATTTGAGTTCTCTTTCACTTCTGCCCCCCTTACCAGGTTGTCACCCACTACCCTAGTAGCCACCACCGTTGGGGACATGGTGCTAGCGGTCTCGCCCCTGGTGCCCCCAATGTGCCTGGGAATGATCCTATCCACCTGCCAGGAGAGGGGCTATCAGTTCAGAGGAGTCAAGAGAGTGCGCCTCAACTCCAGGAGAGCTAATGCACTAGGTAGGCATACCTGCCAACCCTTCCGAATAATCCGAAATATTCTGATTTTCTAGATTTTTAGGACCTGAAAATTCAGAATATTCAGATTTTTCAAAACTTTGATGATTTTTTGTTGTTGTCTTTTTGTGCTAAAGCCAAATTAAGCTTGTTTTATCATGTGCCGTGATTTGGGAGTTCACGTATTGCGTGCGTTGAATGGCTGCATAAACGAGCAGCAAATTTGTATTCGTTTTTGTACAGATTTACCGCGTATTGCCTGTTACACTGCTGCTGCAAGTGCGATTTCTTTTGTTTTGAAGGCATTCTGTGCTAAAAATTCCTAATTCTTATTTTCAAATGTTGGTAGGTATGGGTAGGTGGTTCAAAGAGCATGCCTTTACATTGTGAACATCTTTGTCAGTAATGCCAGTTTTCAGTCTTTTGTCAAATGTCAAGCTCACTCATACCTCTTCTTCAGGCATTACCAGCGTTATATTGTATTTAACATATGGGGTTTCAAATGTCTGGGAATCTCTTCAATCTAGTTTAGTATAATCAACTGGTATCACTTCTTTTGAATTTGTGTACCTTATTTTCCGATCAACATATTGTTCCATAGACATCACTTAAGAACAGGGTTGGACAGATATATACGGAAAAGGCGGTTTTAACTTTCAGCTACAGCATGCCATGTTCATGTAGCATATTAACAAGTGAATCATTTTCTTGCAAGACTTAAAGCCCCACTGTCCTACTTGTAGCTACTTGCTCCCTCTATATAGAAAACTTCCCCAATCGGTGCCTGTTGGTCCCCCATGATCCTCTTTTTTCTTATGTTGAGAGCTGAGTTAATGAGATAGCCACCTGTCAGTGACCTCGCTGTGTGGTCTAATCCCTTCTGGCCCAGTAGTATTGACGGTCTTTCAACTTCAACTTTTCAAACAGGCTTACAGGGTAAACAAGTCTCCATCTATTGTCCTAAGTCATGCTTTTCCCCTTAGGACAGCAAAGAAGCCATCCCATTTCACCAAATGTTTTTTTGCTGTCATTAGAAGACTAAGTTTAAGTTGTCCACCTGAAGTTATCATACAAAATCTTCAATCTGTGCATCCCTTAACAGGCTTACAGGGTAAACAAGTCTCCATCTTCAGTCCTATGTCGTGCTCCACCCCGACCTCTCCCAAGAACTGCGAGGAAGCCCTGAGGAAGCGTTTGGAAGCTGGTCTACCGGCCTCCACCAACCCTCCGCTCCCATCAACCCTGGTCCACCTGAGAGCTGAGAACCCCATGAGGAACGCTGGTGGTCTGGTACATGCACTCATGCTGCAATTATCAAGACAAGGTAGGGGTGGTATTCTGCTGCCCTCTTTTCACACAAAATAGACAAGAATTGTCAAATTTTGTGTGAAATTATAAGGAAAAGCATATTGCAATAATCTACAAGTACATGGAGCTAAATCCAAGGACCCTATACTACTGTTGTATATTTTTCACTGCAGCCGTATTTTGCAGTTTATTATCAATTATCACCATTCTTACTTTGTGGGATAGCAATATGGCATCTCGGTTGGGCTTCTTTTTTGAAATTCTGTGTTTTGTAGGTGTTAAATGTTGCTACATTTTTTTTCCTGCTCTTATTCAGACTTAAAGAACATGGCCTCTAAACAGTGTCTTATCCTTGCGGCATGGAATGTTTGGTCATGATGAAGGAGTATAGATATGCCCACTTGACAAAATGAAAAATGTCACAGGTCAATTAGCAGCAAAAGATGATTTTCATGTGAGCAGTTACTCAAGGGTGTGCGTTTTTTTGTTATTAATGATTCTGTTTTAGCTTACAGTTTTCAGATGTTTGTCAGATAAAGTATACATGTGTATTTTATTTCAGTTTGTATGATAATATTGCAGTAAGTGTTGGATGTTTAACATTGTTTATTTGCAGTCAGAAAGCACAATTTTTTGTTTCTATCCCAGGTCTACTATCATCCATCCAAGCCAATGCTGAAACCAACCTCAAATCCAGCTTGTGTTTCCACGTCGCACCTTTCGCCGACAACCTCCTGTCCAACCTGGGAGGTGATTTCAGCCGCATCCCAGAGCATCACGTCTACTACGGAGTGTCCGTTCCATCCACGTTCTACTCCAATCCCGAGCTTGAGCAGATTGTAGTTGTGACATTCTCAGGTGCCAAGACGCTGAAACTGTTGGGGAACACGCTCGGGAAGCTGCTTGGTGTCTACCCAGTGGTGAGTGAAAGATATTATATCAAGATATTCAGGCAACAATTTCATTTGATGGGAATGTTATAAAATTCTCTCTCTTTCCCCTCCTCCTTCCTTTTCTTTCACCTTTTCTGAAAGATATTGTATCAAGATATTCAGGCTACAATTTCTTTGATGGGAATGTTATAAAATTATCTCTCTTCCCCCTCCTCCTTCCTTTTCTTTCACCTTTTCTTATTTTCCTTCTTCCTTGTCTATCCTATTCTTTATCTTTTCTGTCTCTGTCCTTGCTCGAAACTAACAATTTCCCCCCTTTTTTCATTCTTGAATACAAGTTTGATTTTTTTCCTAAAAGGGGACCTATAGCTTCAAAAGCTCTGCTTCTTTCATAGGTTCCTCCACTTTTTCTCAACTGAAGATGTAGTCAAGAATGATTATATTTTCTACAATTCTTTGATAATGAAGCAATGTATACATCTTTGTATGTAAAGAAGTATGTACATCATTGTACCGATTTTGGTAATGCGCTGCTTTGTTTTGTTTATGTTTTATAATATATGTAATATGAGAATTTGGAAATACATTTAAATCATTGAACAATTTGAATGTAATTATTTGTCATACTTGGCAGATAACTCATTCTTGAGGAGTGGGTGGGTGCGTTTCAATTTATATGAAGATCCCTGTTCTGTCTTAAGGGGGGAATTCTATTGCATTTAACTTGTGTTTATGGTTTAGAGTGTAGTATACAGGATCAAATGTATCATGAAGGAACCATATATGTCTGACATGTGTAACATTTGCAGTGTCCACACCATTGTATTACAAGCACCAACACGCTACTTTACACAAGAAACTTTCATGAATTGCTTGTGTCAATTATGATTCAATTATTTTGTGACATGAAACTTTTACTAAACTTTACCACTCTCAAAATTCACTCGTTTCTTGTAGTCATTTATTTCAGTGTAATCAAGCCTTTTAGATGTATTTTAGAGTGTTTATTTTTCCATTTCAGAAATTGCTTCTTTTCATTGTTTTAATTATTCATTGTTGCTGCTAGTATGAAAGGAAAATGGTTATACAAATGAAAATTCAGTTTTGCCCTTGCTAGAAGCAATCATGTTTTGTATTCTCATCCAGACTTCTACCAACAACCTCCTGACTCCACGCGCCAATCCCGGCGAAGGTCTAGAACTCCTCGGCATCAAGTTCCTACCCTCCCTGACTGCCTTCCAAGCCAAGGAGCTCACCCCGTTTGAGGTCGGTGACCGTAGCTGGCAACCGAGCGTCCACACCCTGGTGTCCAACCCTGCCGTCATCTGCATCCTGCGTGGGATCAATGCCTTCCACCATGTTCGCTCCGTCCTCAAGATCCCGACGCACCCCAACGATTTCCGGCGTGGCGCCAAACTGGAGCTCTGCATGGAACGGCTCATGTCGGCGTCGGCCGAGATCGCATTCCGCCAGGCGTCCATGTTCTTCCGCGATCATGAGCTGTTTGCGGACCCTAGCATGAGGGCTAATCTGCCGTACCAGCCTCCGTTGCGGAGCCCGAGCCTCGAGGAATTGTCCAACGCGAGGTTTGCCTGGGCAGAGGACCATGGCTCGAGTGCTAAGAAGTCCAAATATAAGGCTAATTCCGGAGAGACTAAAGGAACTGTACTGGTGGAGGAATCCATATTCAAGACGATGCTTGCCGGTGAGTTTATTTATTCTATCCTATAACTTGATGAAAACAAAAGATGCAATATAGAAAAAACAGTGTCTAGCTGACATGGAAATTGACTGGTTATCCTTACAATGATATCTCCAGACCAAGACCAAAAGGGGACAGATTAAATGATAGATACCTTCTCCTCTAGATGTTGTTCTGCTTTGATTAATACTTGTTTATGTTTCAGGCCACTGATAATAATAATTATTGATAATAAGTTTTGACTAACGCATAATACAAAATGTTATGTCGCTCTGCCTTTTTATGAAAAGTAGAGGATACAATAGATCTAAAGTAAGCAAAAAATCAAAATTGTAATATGATCTACAATAAGCGTAATTTATAACTGAGATTGAAAAACAATATAAAATGCCCTTAAATATGTGAAATGTACTTCACCTCTGAAGTTGAATTCATTGACGAATAATTTGTGCTCATTTGGTTATTCTGCAAGGCTTTTCTGTTTGGTTATCAGGAGATATATATTGCATCTTTTCTTGTAGGTCCAAGGCCCATCACAACAACCCTCGTCATCAAACCGGGAGCTCTCAAACACTTCTCCAAGATCCTCAAGCGAGTCTCCCAAGAAGACTTCATCGTCGTAGCCCTTCGCCTTCTCACCCTCGACGACCACCAGGCTAGGGCACTAGTCCCTGAACGGGAGGCAGAGAACTTGGTCATCTGTGGCATGCACCTGGGCCACCTAACGTCTGGTCCGGTCCTAGTCTTGGTCCTGCAGAGGGAGAATGCGGTTAGGAAGCTGCTGAGTCTCTTGGGACCAAACAACCCCAAGGAAGCCAAGAAGAAGAACGAGTTCCTCTGGAGAGGCATGTTTGGGGTTGATCCAATCAACAATGCTCTACATGGTGTGTATCTTTGATAACCCTCACGGCCCCCCACCCCAACATATTCTTGAATGTGATGATTTTCAATATTCTCAAAACAAATTCTCAAATGTAAAGATTCATGTTTTTCACTGATGGATCAGTTGGTTATTCACCTTAAGTTTTATCTACTATAGGAGTTGATCTACCCACCCCCGCATATTCTTGAATGTGATTATTTTCAATATTCTTGAATGCAAAGATTCATATTTTTCACTGATGGATCAGTTGGTTATTTCCCTGTAGTTATGTTCATTATAGGAGTTGATCTAATTTAATATAGGGTCGTTATAATTGCTATTGTTGTAATATGGTTCAGTGTTAACTTTGTATATTGTTGACGTCTACAGATGAATACAGAGTCTTCAACCCCTCTAAACAATTTCAGGTTAAGATTTTTGAAAAAGAGATTTAGCAAACTAGCAGTGATTGCCAGCATATATACGGTGAACTATCATTGTTAGTTAACAGTCATCCATCAGTTCTTAATGAAACTTGTTCAGAAAATCAAAAGCCCTGAAAGCTCGTATTTGTATAAATGAAAGCAGATTATATTGTTATATTTCTATGAAATACTGTAAACGCAGAAATATTTGTGGTACATTAATTTTCACAGATTTCGTGCTAAAGACGGTGTCCGCGAATTTTAGAACCCACAAAAATATAAAAATGACTTCTTACGCGTGTTCTGACAGGCTGAATTTGGTGCAACACAAATTTAAGAACCAGCGAATATGTTTTGGTGTCACTCAGCGCAAAAAATCAACAGCGTTTACAGTAGACAACTAATCAAATATTTTGTTTGGTTTAGGTTCCACGACGTATGCCAAAGCTGTGGAGGAGCAGATGCTGTTCTTTCCCGAGGGACTATGCTGTAAGCAGACCTCAGACATCAAGGCTGAAAAGGTACAGCTCACATTCACTCTATTCCCTTGACACTTGAGCTCATCCATGGGTAGATGTTTGGAGGGGATGGGGGTATGATACACCCCTCCCCCCTCCTTCATTAAAAATTTTCGGCAAATATCTTGGATTTTCAGAGCTCTGTCAGTAGATCATTTTTGTGATTACCCCCCCCCCCCCCCTTATTAATTTTCATGTTTTTAAATTTGTGGCAACTATTCTACCCCCTCCCCCCCCCCTTGTTAAACATCCCTGTCCTCACTTTGATAATCTTTATGTTGAATTGAAGCTTGAGCTTTATTTTGTGATTGAGTGTTTTCATAGGTGGTTTCATAGTACAGGTGTTGTGTTGTGGTCTAGTGGATACGTCTTCAGACACGGCACTATTATCCTTTGGTAAGACATTAATCTACATTTGCCACTCTCCAACTTGGTATCAAATTGGTACCGGCAGGAAGGCATTCATTGAGTGCTGTGAGCACAGTAGCCTAGCAGAGCTGGGATAATATTAGAGCACCTTGGACACCTTATGTGGGTGATATGTGTGCTATATAAATATCCAAAACTATATCATTGTTATTACATAGAATGTTAATTTTCATAGATTTAACTTGTGTGATTCTACAGTATTAATTTGTTTAACACTGATTCTCACAAAATACCCAAAATACTATTTGAATAGCTCTGTAATAGTGTGTAAGAATATTCTAAGTCATCGGACTAATGTTAGGGCGCAGAGACTATAACTACCCTTCCAATCCAATCCAGGAATTTATAAAGCGCCGATATCTAGTTGCCTAATTAAAGGCGCTGACGAGCCTGAAAAACTACCAAAAATGTCCTTCTTTTTTTCTCCTGGCAGATTCTCTGTCCAGCCGTTGATACCATCCTAGGGTCCCGCCAGGCCTCCAAGAGGAGCTTCATGCTAAGGATAGGAACCTCTAGGGGTGCAGGAGACAACGATCTATCGGCCAGTGACAGTTCCACGTCTCTCAATGGGGATCTGAGTCCTAGGAGGATAGGTGAGTTGCAAGGGGTTTGAAATTTAGCAGTGTGCCAGTGAGCAGCCAATAACACTCATTGTGTAATTGCTGGAATTTTGACATATGGGGCCAGTCACCACGAAATGAGTCCAGTGTCGCATTAGGCTCAATCGTAGTAATAGCGATGTATAGTGTGTATGTACTGAAAATTGACCCACCTACCACATTTAAGATTTTTCCAAAAATCGACTTATTAAATTCTTTGTTTGTTGAAAGTTTCATTGAAATGATGGGAAGTGTGTTGTTGCTATGTTGTTGTTGACCAGACTATAATATGTTACGCATCATTAACTTTACACCTAATTATCTCAAAACTGGGTAATCCCATTGTTTATAAAGTCCAATTAGGTTTTTGTTCATATTTCTGGATATAATTTATCAATTTTAATGTGTGACCCCTTAATTTAAAGCTTACTTAATGTAGATTCATATAATACTTAAAAACAGGAATAACATTTTTGACCAACTGGACTCATTTCGTGGTGACAGGCCCCATATATGATTTAATTCCATCACTGAATAAATTCCATCAATTTATTAATTTATGGTATTAAAATCCCATTGAACGGTATTTTCTGCGTCATGCAAATAGTAAATTCTCAATTATGTTTCTAGTAGCTCACCTTCAACATATACATTATTTTATGTGTGTGTCTTGAGGGAGGGGGCTATCTTTAGGTCAAGTTTCAAAGGAGTGAGATATTTGGCTTTTCCCCTGCCAAATTACCCTTGTGTCGCCGGACTGCCTAAAGGTATCAAATTTCTGAACAAGTATAGTAAGATTAAGAATCAGTCATTGAACAGTTTTGTGTATAGCTTGGCGAGGCATTAATCTACATTTGCCACTCAATACCCAAGAGAGAAATGGTTAGGATGACAAAAGCATTTGTGAGAGCAATTGCCTATGCCATCACGGTGACCATATGGTAGGAATACTCCCCAGGGAGTGGAAATAGTGCACATTGTGCGAGAACGAACCCGATGACCTGGGTAATAATATCTGTAAGGCAATGAGAGACGGTATTCCATAATAAGCGCTATATATTTCAAATCCAGATTATTATTATTGTCATTGTTTTCTTTCGCTTTTTAAGTGTCTTGTATCTGCCCTATGCTATTTGTCTCTCTAATTGTGATGGATCAAATACCCAGACTGCCAAATTGTTCATATATGGCAATAGTGGAGAGGGGCAGAGCCCCAGCAGAGCCTGGTCCGTCGACTGAGGGCTGTAAAGAGTAAATAATGAGCTCTAAGTTATGATACACGTTTATTTTCATTATCTCTACAGGTGTGGGTACAAGCACCGGTGACCTTGCTCTCCATTCCCACAGTGCATTGTGCCAGACCAACTGCATCCTGTTGACCCCACCCCTCCAGCTCCTTAGCGTGCAGGGACATCGCAAGGGCTATGTGGACGTCATCGACTGCCTCAGACATCGAGGCTTCGTCATCGTTGGTGCCAGGATGGTGTGGTTTACACAGTCCCAGGCCAAGGAGTTTGTTTCTATCTACAGTGGGGCTTTTCCCAATCTGGTAAGATGATCAATCTCTTATTCATTTTGTGGTTTCAATATGATTTATTATTTGATTGGCTGTCAAAATAAAATAAAAAAATATGTGCATGTAGTATGAATTGGGCACTAAGTTTAATTTTTTGCATGATTCATAAGACTAGCCTTATTTGGTGATCCATCCCTTTTGGACGAATCCATGGGTAGATTTAGGAGAATGAATATATGTAAATTTATGAATTTTATTTCTTTTAAATTCTTGTTATTCTCAGCGTTAAATAAAATATTTTATTTAAGTTCCGATTATATGTTGACAATTCCACTTCACCCTGAGTTTAATATGAATAATGTTTTATTTTTCTCCCACATCTTCTACCTACTTTGTTAATGAAAGAGCTTTACAGGAGGTGCATAGATTTTCTACGAACGAAACAATGTAAATAAAAGAAAATTAACTTTTTTGTATCCACTAGTGATGATAGGAACTCAGACTGAGCCCTCATCGATTGTCCGTCTCCATAACGCGATTAGTATATGTGCCAGAAGGCCCGAAGCATATTGGATGGCCTTTATGCATTCATAATAATAATAATAATATGTCTTGTTTACCCAGGGTAGCCTCATCAGTATTCATACTGTTCTCCCTGAAGGCCCTGTATGTGAAATGACATATATAATCGAGTACATGCGCTTGTCTTGTATTTTATTTCATTGACAGATCCAACTGCTCTGTCATGGACCAAGCATTGTGCTAGCCATCCAGAGGGATAATGCAGTGAGCTGCTTGGGGTCTCTACTGGGAAAGTAAGTCAGCCATATGATTCATATAATCAGTTTGGCCCTCTTTTTTAGTAGACACATGCAAATGAAGAGAGAAAATGGTAATACAGTCAAACCTGTCTACAGCGACCGCCTGAGGGAAACACAAAAAATGGTCTTTGTAGACAGGTGGTCTTTGTAGACAGGTTCCTTTAGTACATGTTTCAATGAGAAACCATTTTCAAGGGAAACAAAAAGTTTGCTGGTTGCTTACTTACAAGCATTTATGTTTTCTTAGCAGTCAGGTAAAATAACCACCACCAATTTGTAACTGTTCATTGAAATTGTAATTAAGCATTTAGTATCCATTCAGAAATTCGTTTTTCACTGGTAAAAGTTAACAGATCAATTTTCAAAAAGTAATGATCATAATCATAGGCAGTTACAGTAATGGTAAAATACATTTTTAACAGCTTTAGTTAGGTAAGTTACAAGAAATCAATTTGGAAGATGAGGATGCCAACAGAGGTGTTTATATAAAGAGATGTTAAACGCATCGTTTAATAATGTTAAACCTGAGATGCATGGCCCTACGTGTTATCATTTTCTTTAATATGGTGTTATATTGAAGCCCTGCAAAAATTGCGCTTTGAGATGATCATGAACTGCCTCAAAAAAGTAAAAAAATCTTTGAGTGACCGGTTTTACCATACTCATTTTCTCCAATAGACTGTAGTGTTATGAAAACCGTTAGGAAAACGCAAAATTTGATTTTGATTTCCAATCATAAATATCTTGATAATCAGACAGGCGATCAGCTTTTTAAAAGTCATGGGGTTTGTGACTGACCTAAAGGTTTATAATTATCATTGCAGCATGAGCTCATTTCAGGATTTTGTTTCAGAATCTGAGACAAAGTTACCCCATCCCTTTAAGATGTGATGTACATAGAGAACAAGAGGGTCGAGTTTGTAAAATAGAGCGAGATACTGAAATGGTGAAGTGGTTGACGGCTGAGAGAATGAGATAGATAGCAAGTGATCTTAGACCATTGGGAATGATCATATATAGGCCTACTGATGAAATGTAGAATTCTTCGTATTTTCTGTTTTGTTTATACCATACTCTTTATCGTTAACACCCATTTGTTTATATTGTATTATTCTAGTTGCAAACTGACGCCTTCAGCCTGTGCTGCTGGTCAGTTTTTGTACACCAATATATGAATAAATAAACATAAATAAATGAGTAAATAAATAAAATAAATAAATTGAATAAAACAAGCATATTACTTCGACTCTTTACCTGTTGTAAGATCAGTCTTAAAAAAAGTTAAACAATGCTTTTCTTTCTCCTCTTACAGCATGCTAGACAAAGATTCTGTCATCAACAAGTATGGAAAGCACATCTTGAGGCCCAAGGATACCAAAGAGGTAAATGTGCTTTTTGACCTCTAGGCATTTTGTTTAAAGAGAGGAGATGAGTAAACAATATTAGTGTTTTCCGAGTCATTGTAATCAAACAGGTTTTAAATTAGAATGGCTCAGTCTCCGTCAAAAGCGAGTTGATGCAGCTATGACTTTTCTCTCTTGTTTTTGGAAATATCTCGAGGATACATCATGATTCATGTTTTCTTGTTAAATCTTTCACCAGTGCTGTGGTTTTCGTTCAGTGTAATGCCATCTTCTAAGGGATTTGATTCAAGGACTATAACAGAATGAGAAAATGCCAAAACAATGAGCATGTATTAGGTATAGCTTAATCAGAGAACACACCTGGTTTGTGAATCGATGGGAGCTTGCCCGTTTGCTCATTTAAAGATGTGCCTTTGTGTTAAATCTCTTGAATACCTCGCCAAAGGCAGCTCGACATTGAACTAACTGACAATGTACATTTATTCAGAATTTTCTTTGGTTAATTGTTTAAAACATGATAAAGCTTGAGGCGCAGAGTAGAGGAATTGAGATTTTTTTTTAAAATTTTCCATTACATTCTGATTATTTCTTTGTTTTGTTTTGTTTTGTTTGTGTTCACAGGCAATCAAGCATCTGGAGTTCTTCTTCCATGAGTTGATGCCAGGAAGTCAAGGAGAGATCTTATCAGATGATGTCTCGTTGGGATTCCTTTCATCTTAACATCAAGTCTCCACCGAGATTCAATAATCGGACTGTGAAAAGAAAAAACGAAGCCTTGATTTTTTTTATTTTTTTTTATTCAGTGTCATGTGATGACAGTAAGCTTAAAGTTGGAAGAGATCATTTTTTAAAAGTTTTGCCTTGTTTTGGTTGAAACTTTTAAGTCACAAGGAAATGTGAAGATTGCAATATTACATCGGACTGAATCAAACCGAATTCAATCCCATTTTTTTCTTCCTTTCTTTCTTGTTTTGTAAGAACAAGAAAACAATTGCATTGAGTACTTTCCTTTGATGGTTTCTGTGAACAATGCCGAAAAGTTAAAAAAATATTTTAGCGGGAGTTTTCTTTTTATGATCTGTTATGATGCACCTTTGTTGTTTTCTTGAGAAAATCACTTGGCTTGAAGTGAACTTTTTATTCATTATCAAAGAATTGATCATAAAATCCTAACAGGGATGGTATGAAATCTGTAATAATTGTTAATGTTAATTATTCAAATTGTAAGCATGTATTTGGGTGTGATCACCCTTTTTTTTCCTGAAATAAATTTATTGAACTCTTCTTTCTCACAAAATCTATGAAATGCTCACTTTGTGTTCTATTGCCGTGGATCATATGTCAATATAGACTTTAATCAGCGCTCCGCATTGACTTTTTTTGTTGAAGGGGGTCTAGGATGAACTTCAGAGAGTCGGTATGCACATATCCTATGTGAAAATGTTGACATTGTTTAGGTCTGGATTTATATTTTTGGTCTCCAAGTTATCCCGGGCACCTGTTAGTGTCAAGCCTTGCTTTGTGGTCTGTATTTTCCAACTTCTATATGTGTATAGTGTGGAAGTATGGCTGGAAGGAAGGAGTTTACTTTTAGAGAAGTATTGAAGCAATAGTAGTACACGAATCTGACATGAATTTGAATTATCAAAGCATGTGAATAAATGAAATGGTAATGAAATATATACTGTGTATATATGTTGGATAGATTGTGCTAAATGTATATATTTATATGTATATATGAATTTATATCAATTGAATTTGAGTTGATGTTTGTGAATAAGAGATAATTACTACATTCTCGATAATTGGAGATATCGAATAGAACGTAGTTGTGTTTAGGTTCATCATGAATAGTAGTAGGAAAAACAGAATAATAATTGCAAGTTAAAATATGTACTTAACAAGACTTTGCAGAACTCCGTCCAGAGTACGTTAAGAAAAACTCGACTACTTATTCTTTGGTACTCAAATGGTATGTCTACCTTTATTTACATGTTAAACCAAACTTTTCTCTCAATTCAATTTATTTTGCCAAGTAATATAAGAAAACATACAGGGTAAAACAAAACAAAAAGCAGTATACAAAATATCACACAATTACAATCACTAACATATATACACATAATCAAATTTACAAACATGAATCAAAATTGTTTACATCACAAGGGAAATTGCTTAGGCTGGTAGCAGCCAGAAAGGCGGCTGACCAAATAATCAAACATAAAAAGTGTCATGATTTATTTTAAGCTATAATAACAAGTAAAACAAATAACAATTACATGTTCATATCATAATGTATTTAACAACCATTGAAATCTTTAGCTATCTCTATCCTTCATTCCCTTCATAATCCAAATATTTATAATCACCTTGAAATACTATCGAGTATTGAAATGGATCTTTATGTCTGTCCACCAGTCAATACTGGTTTTAAATTCTCTTCTTTTCTCTCAGTTTTTGTTACCAGTTTGAATTTGTATCAAATATAATTTCTTGCACATTCCATTGTGAACAATTATTTGATGGTCATCACCACATTATTCGAGGATGTTATTATAAAGGATTTTATACCATATTTTGTTTGAATTTGAGAAAAAGAGAGAGATTTGCTGCAACTTTTAATGCCAACCATTTATTTAACTTATGCACATTATGTAAATTGTATTCATTAATGTATGTACATATTAACTTTTGATAAGAAATATTCAGTAGCAGTAGCTACATAATCCTACTTTGTATTTCTCAACATTTCCAAATTTGAATATGCAAGCAAAAATATTGTTCATTATGTATACACTGTTAACAACTAAATTATTCATACCCCCCCCCCCCCCCCCTTGTAAATTTGAAGTTTTTGTGTTTTTCGGAACTCAAGATGAAATGGTTGAATTGGGGCATAATATGTGAATTCTTTTGGATGTAAGCCTCAAAACCTCACATTTCAAAGAAATGTAAATCAGGACAAATCATTTTGTTCACTTACGTAAAAAGTTACACAACTTGGTAAGGATATGAATGATTTAGTTAACTGTATATTATTCAAGAACTATATATATATATGTATATATATATATGACTATATATATTTTATCATTCCATTGATCTTTACTTCTTCTGTTTGACTGAAAAGGTGTTTATATGTTTTTTTTTATCTTTCTCCAGTATTCTTGTTTTGGAGATGGTGATTACAAATAAATTTCAAAATGTGAAATGAAAGACCTTATGGCTGCTTCTTCTTATTTAATGTATGTAAATTTAATAAAGAATTGACATCTAATTCCATGTATGGATAAATACAGGACAAATGTACAATACAAATTATATGACAAAACATAAATATGAGAATAACTTATGAATATGAGACTGGATTCGTCACATATTGGTGATGGCCTGCTCAATAGCTCATTCATGAATGTGTTCTATATTCATTCATATATTTCTGATTTTTATACAGAGTGGCACATTTCACCAATTATGGTGGTCTTCCATTAGGACCTATGTGGTAACAACGCTATTCAATAACCATCATCAATGAAATTAGATAGCAGCAACAAAACAAAATATTAAAAAAAATACACACATGTTTACATATATCACAACAATTGGTATCCTCATAAAAAGCGGAGTATTCAAGAAATACAGTTGCACATTGTTAATATCTTATTGTATGTACAGACAGTAATAGTTTGTAATCAGATGCTTAATAGTCGTGAGATTTTCAGGCATTCTTACTACAAAAAGTAATACAAATAAAAATAATCATAAGCAACAACAAAAAATGAACATGTATGTTATCTGATATAGCCTAACTGGATACCAAGGTTGCTATGTACATATTTACATTGGATATATTTAAAGATAATTATTGCTTTTCAAGTAATACAAGTAATACACTTTAATTGTCCAAAAGATAGCTGAATAATGGAATATATTATGTGCACGCTTCAATACAAAGGAAAGCACCAAAAATTGGCAAGGACTGATGTAGTTCATTTAGTTCAAAAGTTCACGTCAACCTATGTTTACTAAAATGTATACATTTTGCCAGATTACAAAATAATTCACTTATAGGTAGTTCTGCTGCAATTATAATACTGTTATGTTCAATATATTATGGCAGAAAGAAGATCAAAAGTATGGGTTTAGTTAAATCAACATTTTTAAGGTAAGAATTGGAAAAAAGTGATTTATCAAGTATACATACATTACTGTATTTTATATTTACAAGTAGAACATTATCGACAGTGAGAGGACGTATATTGAAAAGTCATTAAGATAATAGTTATATACACATTTGAACTGTTCTATAAAGAAATGTACTGGAATTAGTGCAGATTTATCATATTCCAACTAAATTTGGCGACTTGGCCTCACCTCTCTTGCCCAAGTGGCCCTTGCGAAGTCTCAAGTTGTTGCGTGAGGAGGAAGGGCTTGGGAGCAGAGCAGGCTCACCAATACCTGTCATCACAATTTCATCAAGAAGAACTTTTATTAGAAGAAATGCATACATAAATGACTTTTTTAATGAAATCAATGACACTCTCTGGTCCCCAATAGTTAGATTTAATATAATAGGAGAGACCCGCGCAAAAAATCATGACTAAATTTGTATTTTCCATGCAAGTGCCGGCAAATAATTAATAGCAAAAATAAAAACAACAACAATACCTACAGCAACAACAATGCCAATAACAACAACAAACAAAACGATGATAGTAATAAATAACAATAATAACAACAATGATGATGATGAAAATAACAATAATAATGATACTACAACTACTACTACTACTTCAAAAATGATAATGATAATACTAATAATAGTAATAATGATAATATTAATAATTATAACAAAAACAAAAATGATTCGAAACAGAAAAAAGTACACTGATATCTTGATAAAGACATAGACTTGTCTTTGTTTTCGTAAAATTATCATGATTTCTAATTTAGTGAAATCATGCAAATGCGTGAGCAAAATACATGCCACGTCTAAACTGACAAGGCTGCCCCCCCCCCCTCCCATGATCTCGGCTGTAGAATGTCCGATGAACTAAAACATGTGCATGTTTGTAGATATTCATGTAAGGAACAAGATGGTATAATTAGTTTTTTCCTAATATGCAAATTTTGTCGTTTTAGCCTAATTAATTATGCCAAATGCAAATTGTATGCATTTTACAGAAAACTCTACATATTTGTCTCAAGACTTGTGAAGAATCTTGAAAATGTATTGAATAAATGGTTCCTAAATTTCAAGTTCATGAAGTTTCTTTAAGTTTATTTTATATTTGAAAATGCATAGGCCAATCTGCATAAATTATGAATACGCAAATTACGTGATTTTTTGTTAAAGTATGTCTAGCACTGTGAGCAAAGCCATAAATAATCATTTCACCCACTTTCTCACTGTAGAAAAATATTTCTCCACTACCCATCTGCATATTGCTGCTTATATCCGGAAAAAAAAGTTCGAAATTCAACATTATTTTCTTTATAATATGTATTTTTTGTTTTTTTTTAATTTGTTATTATATCTATTATTTTATTTATAATATATTCTTTTGTTCTGAAATACTTTAAGTTACTTTGAGAAACATATCAAAGCAATTTGATATCAATTCATATCTCCCACTTATGAAGAAATACACACCGTATTCACATTTCTGCTTGTACATGAATGTATGCAATTAAAGCGCTTTTTGATGACATGTGCATACTATATATTATGTAACACCTTACATGTATATCCGATTTCGACGAAAATGGTATCAACATGTGCACAAGACTTGAGGGAACACAGTCATAAATCGACAATTTAAGATCCCAGGAGGTTGCTGCGCAATCACCGAAACTGTGAAGGGAAGGCCCCCTCCCCCCCCCCCCCCAGTACAGTGAGGTTTAAAGGGATAATTGAGTTCTTGTTTAAGGTTCAAGACCGCAAATGCCTTCAAAGTGCATGGTTATTGCTCTAATTCTTATTTATGACATTTCTAGTGCCCTTTTAGAACCTAAAATTGCTATGAAGGCTATTTTAGACCCCAAAATGTGTGAATTTAGATTGAATACGATCATACCAATTCAGGTCCACTTTCAAAACAATATGGTGACCATTAATTATTTAATTAGTAATAACCACCACAAATATTAGAAATGGTTATATTTATGGATATTTCAGCCGCCTTTGAACCGATTTTTGTCATTTAAATTGTATATTTTTTCAAATTTGACACTCAGTTTTTCATTATCTCACAAAAATGTATTTATTATAAGCCCTCTGCAACAGAACTCAACTATCCCTGGATGGACCCTTGCGATAAAGGCCGATGCATTATAGACCAGTATCGGTTCCAATTTCATAACTACCCATATTGGCACTTAAAGAGGCCATTATGTTAACTGCGCGCACGAAGTTACATGTTAAAGCTTTCCGTTGCATTCTGCCGTTGCCTCTGAAGGATTAGATTATAGGTAATATATTCTGTGCCACCATTTTTCTTCTTCAATCTAATAAATAATTGTCAACAGTTATCATAATCCAATTCTCAAGAGCTGGATAATAGATTATTATGCTTTCATGACAACAAATTTTACAATGCATGTACAGCAGGCCTTCTCAACTAGTTTATTAGAAGTGCCAAAACGAAAAGAATTTGTAGTTCAAGTGCCACCCTGTATGTTTGACTGTGCTGTTAGGGAGCGACCGAGCCGAAAACGGGGGGGGGGGGGGTCCAGGGGGGAAGTCCGAACGGGGGTGCAGGGGGCAGAGCCCCCTGAAGCTGGTGGATTTTAGGGCTTTCTAAAGGCCCAAATGGGGCGTTTTTACACCCTTTCATTCCACAATATAATCAGTCATAATTTCATATTGATGTGAAAAAATTAGTACAATTCCTGGGTACAATTACACTGGAGGTAAATTTTATATATAGTTTTTTTTGGTGCAATAAACACGGGAAAGGTCAAAATAAAGTGAAAATCAAACAAACAAAAAACCAGATGTTTCCAGAGATTGGCAATGTTAAATTGGTTGCCCATCGTAAGCTAATTGTTGTTCAGAGCTTCAAAAAAAAGATAAATTCCCATTTCTTCTTGTTTGTTAAGCAGGCATTTTGGGCTCAAATTCGAGTGCGACTTCTTTATTTAGTTGAGTATTTTATTCTAAAATGCATGTTTCTGTTTTTGTTGTTGTTGTTGCAACAGTCGCGCGCCACTCCGACTGCCTGCAAGCGCCACAAGTCGCGCGTGCGCCGCCAGTTGAGAAGGCCTGTTGTACAGTACCTAGAGCTGACAAACATCATATTTTCAACTCAAGCTATATGAATTTCTGTACATGAAAGACCCTCTTCATAATACTGTTCCTTTGCTATTAAAGACAATGATATATTTTCATATAAAAGAGTACATATATATTAAAGTGACTCGGTAACATTGTTGAAGGTTGATAAACTGCGTAATTTTTTGTATGAAATGTTACTTATTATATTCCTTCTACAGTACTAACCCTCTAGCATGCAAACAATTCTGATTTTTTTTTCAAATCACAAAGATATTTATGGTTTTCTTTGAAGGCTTCACTGGTCAACACCTTCTAACAGTAAATTCTCCAATCAATTTTGGGGTTTTCCCAACCGTTTTTCCATAAAAATAAGCCAGGATTAAACAAAAATCTTTCAACACTTAAATGTCTGGATTTTTTTTAGAGCAAAATCATAGCTTTGTTACGATTTACATTCACCTTAAATGTAATTAAATTGTAATAATATAGTTAGGAGAATTAAGGAATCGAACAGTTCAGTTCTTCCCAATTGTTATGGTTAATAATAGTCTGTTTTCACTCAAACTTTCAGATTATCTTTAATTGTACATCTAGCATTGGAGTCACTACCTTACTACCATTTTCTCTCATCTGAACAATGCTACCAAGTCCCTTTAAGCAAAATGCTGGCTGTAGCTAATATATCGTGAATCGTTAAAGTCATCTCCATTGCTACATGTGTACATGTATTCATCATGACATGGATATATAATATACAAATACACCTACCGTTACATACTCCTTTTTATTCAGTGAACAATAGAACTCCTCCCTGAAAAGGTTTCCCCCCTAGTATCAGTTCAGTCAGGTTTGGCATGGAACACAAAGCATTTACTAGGTGATGTGAAAAGGCTGATGTCAGACACTTAACCTCCCAAAGTCAGAGAGGTTGGACCTACATGTATACAAACAGTAATCAATACAGGTACATTACCAGAGTACATGTTTTAATTGAATGACTACAAATATAAGTGGGTGCTCCAATATACATGTATGTGTATGGCTAAAGCTCAGATGAATGTCAAATCTGCATATCATTACAAAAATTGTCAGACTCCACTAATTGAATGTTGAAACTCGTTATCCATATTTAACTTCTTTTCTGGGATCAAAATATATGTAAGACTTGAGGAAAAAAAGTAATGAAACAACAACTTAAAATGTCATAACTCCTTAAACTCATCTCCACTTCTACATGTGTATATGAAGTCATCATGGTATGGATATTGAGTACGAACACACATACATACCTGTAAGGTTGACACATTTGCATTTAGTGCAGAATAGAACTCCTCCTGGAAATCCATTTCCCATAGTCTCAGGACAGTCAGGTTTGGCATGGAACACAAAGCATCTCCGAGGTGATGTGAAGAGGCTGATGTTGGACACCTAACACCTTCAAGACAAACAACTTGGACCTACATGTATACAAACAGTGATTCATACAAGTACATTACAAGAGTACATGTATTTATTGAAGGACTAAAATGTAACTTGGTGCTTTGATATACATGTATGTGTAATAATAATAATCTGGATTTATATAGCGCTTAATACAAAATATTGTCTCTAAGCGCTTCACATATAGTATTACGCCGGTCATCGGATTCATTCAAGCACAATGTGCACCATCTCCACTCACTGGGGAGTATTCATACCATATGGTGACTGTGAGGGCATAATGCAATAACTAACACAAAGACTTTCGTCATCCTACCTGGGGGGTAAGAGGACACTTTTTTTTTTTTTTTGGTCTCGAAATTTGAAAATTTGACATGTTGCTCCGTTGAGGGGGGGGGGGGTTAAGGTCACCTTTTATAGGTCAGCCATGGGAATTTTTTTATTTATTTATTGATTTTTTATTAAAAAAAAAAAAAAAAATACAAAGGGGGGAGTTTTAGGGGGGTTATGGGGTGGTTTACACACAAAAAAAAACCAAAAGGGGGGGTTTAACCCCCCAACCCCCCCCCCCCCCTGTGTACGCGCCTGCATGTTTCCAACAACAAGAGGACTTACAATTACAGCTACATTGCATTTAATTACTACATACTACATAGTATACACAGTAGGCTTGCGGGTGCACCATGTGAGAGAGAGAGAGGGAGGATTGAGGAGTCCTGAAAAAGGACTCTTGGTAATCTTTCTTGAGGTTTTGTAGTCCTGAAAAGGACTGTTGGTATGGTCTTGAAAAAGACTGTTGGTTATCTTTCTTAGCTTATTCAGGACTCCTCAATCCTTCCTCTCTCTCACATGGTGCACCCGCAAGCCTACTGTATATCTACATCACCATGCAAGCCGATACTTACAAGCAGCATACTACATAGTGTTGAATTCAAGGAATATATACTACCAGGTACCCACTTACTACACCTTGGTCGACTGTGGCAAATGTAAGTTAATGTCTTGCCAAAGAACACAAGTGTGATGTACGGCATGAATTTGAACCCCATACCTCATGGTTAACTGTCTATAGACTTATCCACTGGACCACAAACACCTTTACATGAACCATAGTTGATACCCATTATTTTAGAATGCATATTATTCATATGATTGATTTTAATAAATAGAGCTGTATTTGTGTTTGGAGTATTAAAACAAACGAGTCAACGCAAAGCGTAACATCCCCTCGCCGGGTTCAAATGTCCTATATTTAGCAATTTTTGCATATTCAATGAGCTGTGTGACCTTTGACGAACATATTCAAAAAGATTACTTATGTTGGTGAATGAAAACCGCATATTCGCATATATGATTAGGTATTTTCGCATATTTAGTGGACTATGACCTTTGACCTTCATACTCCAAATTTAACTTAGGTTGTAATTTGATATCATGTACCTTCATATTAAATTTCATTAAAATCTGTCAAACATGACTAAAGTTATCGAACGGAAACCAATTTTTTGCATATATAATTAGGTATTTTCGCATATTTAATGAGCTATGACCTTTGACCTTTTTACTCCAAAATTGAAATTAGGCTGTATTTTGATACCATGTACCTCCATATCAAATTTCATTGAAATCAGTCAAATATAGTAGAGGTGCCGGGACAAGTGGATATGTCACCGGACTGTGGATCACAAGGTCCGCGGTTCAAGTCCTTCCGCGGCTCTAATGTCCTTTGGCAAGACATTGATCTACATTTGCCACTCTCTACCCAGGAGTTAAATGGGTACCTAATAGGATGTGAACGTTAATGTGGTTTGATAGTAAGTGGCGCTTGTAAAATGGCGACTGGCTGAAATGCTCCCCAGGGAGTGGAGAATGTGCATACATTGTGTGCGAGTCAGCATGAATCTGATGACCGGGGTAATAATATATATCTATAAAGCGCATTGAGAGGGCCTGCGGTCCTGAAATGCACTATATACGAACGAACAATTATTATTCTTATATTACTAAAGTTACCGAACGAAATCAAGATTTGGGTGTTTTTGCATATTTAATGAGCTATGACCTTTGACCTAC
>JAVYIG010013620.1:0-46190 GCA_035222895.1 Strongylocentrotus droebachiensis
GAGGGGAGAGAAAGGAGGTGGGTGAGAATGAGGTAAGGAGAAAGAAATATAAGGAAGATTGAGAGTTAAAAGGACGCTAAAATTACGCTTTATTATTGTTGACAAAACAAATTATACCAATGTGAATTAAATGGGGCAAAAAATCATAACTTACATACGTGTACATTTTTTTTCAGGCAATCACAGTCTTTGCTGGGGCCAACAAGCTAGAGCTGACTCCCTATGAGCAGTCCAGCATCATGAGTATTATGATCAATGGTGAGATTGCGACGCTTCCCAAACGATCCCAACTGGTCTTCTACGATGATGGAACGAATGTGACAGAAGTTTTGGAACAAGGCAGGGATCTACGAGTCCAAGCACCACGCCCTCAAGTGATTGATGTGGTAAGGGGAATTAGTTCTATTGCTTCTGATCTATTGTAGATCAAAGAAGGAGTAAACATTCTTAAAGATGGTCATTCGATTGCATTGTGAAAGAAACATTGTGGAATCGATCAGAAAAGGTTGATCATCTAGCATATGTGTACTGCAAGGTTCTGGAATCATCAAAATGATAAGAAATTTGGCCAGTCTTGGTAAAGTTACAAGCACTGTACACAGAAAGATGTTTATGTGACTACACGACATGTGCGCGACACGTGCCCGATATCTATCAAGTCCAAATAGATATAATATTTAACCAAATATATCAATTAGTAGGCGGTTTCTCAGCAAAATTTGTATCATCACGTATTAGTCCAAACATATTCTGTCACATGATTGGTAATGAGAGCTTCCATTTCATTTTTTGAGAGGGGGGCGTTTCCAAAACTTTACCTTTAACCCTATTTAGCCCGGGTTATTTTGAAACTGCATAGCCCGGGGGGGGGGGGGGGGGGGGGGGGGGGGGGGGCTTCTAAGGCCCCCCCCCTATGATCTCGGCCGTGAAACGCCTGATCGCCGCGGAAATTTACATACATGTCAAGTGAAGTGTATAGAATACTATGGTAATTTCAATTTTTTGAAAAATTTAGTCATTTGCATATTTATGGTAATTTATGCAGATAAGGTCATAAAATTCACATTTTTGCCAATAAATCAGACATTATTCATATTTAAGCATTCTTTCTCTCTACATATATATGTTAGACCATTTGGAATAATAATACAACACAAAAAATTGAAAAACCAGGGTTATTCCTTATGTTATCTATTGTTTTGATAATTTCTTATGTATTTCTTTGTTTTTTTAACTTATGTATTTTATTGTTTTTGTTGTATTATTTCATTTCCAACTATAATTCAACTATTTTGACCCCAAAATAAACACCTAAACTATAAACAAGACCAAATAACCAATGTTTTATCTCTTTATTTGAAAAATGAGATTTCCATATGTTTTGTACACAAATCACAAAAATGAGCGATTTTCGGGCTGACATGCGAAGACAAAAGGACACGTGACTTTGCAATGGTAGGTCCGATTTTCGAAAAATTTCTTTCAAAGATGCGCAAGACTCGAAAGAAAAAAGTCACAAAATTTCAGTGCAAGATTTTCTTGCGTTAAAAAATTATCGCGAAAAATGTCGAGGGGGGGCTTCTCAGGCCCCCCCCCCCGGGCTAAATAGGGTTAAGGCTTGTTCAGATATGGTGCGGCAAACCGCAGAGCTTTTTTATTATGACGTAAAGTCTAATACACTTCACATCTTTCAATTCTATAACACAGATATCAGAGAATACGCGCAGGTCCTACATTGAATACAGTTGCCATTCATTTAACATTTACAAAATTATGCTGCAGTTTTTTTCTCTCGATGGTTTACCATGCCATATCTGAACAAACCTTTTTAGTGTTCTTTTACTCTCGCATTACCCAGGAAATACTTGAAGGCTAGTGTTCCAATGCAGTAGTAATTCTGAACTTCACTTCCCTGAAATCTCCCTAATCTCTCAATGAAATCTAGGTGCTCAACCATTGCTCTTTGGAGGAATGGTTCTTATTTCAGATCCTCAGAGTAATGGTATGATTCCTTTTTTTTCTGAAAGCTTTTATGCAGAAGCAAAAAAAGTACCCTTAATTTCCTAAGTTTGCCTTACAAGGTTCTTAATTAAACTGTAGAAAGTTGGTAGGTTAATGATGAAGAGTGTGTTGGATTGCTTCAACAGGATATACCTTTAGTCTTGTTTTGACTGGAAGATTAAAAAACTGCCAAGAGAAAGAACATTTTAAGAAAGAAAGAAGTTAGGCCCTAACAAAAGAAAATTCTTGAATTTTACAGACCAGAAGATACCTAGAGAATGAAGAAGAAAAGGCCGACCAGGAAGCCATCCAGGAGGTCGACCTTGAGGAAACTCCTGTAGAGGTGACTTACGATACTCAAGGAACACAGCAGGAGCAAGAAAATAGAACTGTCCACGAGATCCTGACTGGTCATTCTGAGGACCTCCACAGTCACGACACACCTCAATCAGAGAGTCATCAGCAACATCATCATCGCAGTCATCATAGCTATGAAAGGGTGACGTCGATCTTCCTGCGAAACACAGTCGATGTAGGGAAATGTCTCAGAGATATTGCCCAGGTCATCCTTTTAGTTTTAAAACAAATACATGTATATTTTGGAACTTGGAACAGTGGGCATGAAACACAATTAAAGCACCAACGTTTTTATTTGATGTTCACATTATGATGCTATTGACAGGTTTATAAGGCGCAATTATTTCTCGGTGGGAAAAATGCAATTTTTATGTATATTTAGCTACTGGCTTATACATTAATAAATCAAGACAACAACAGTTTAAATAGCCAATATGAACGGACTGGTTTGATTTATAACGGACAGTTTTTAGTTGGTGGAAAGGACAAAATTTGCTGCTCATGAAAAATGACCTTCATGTAGAGGTGGACACAATAGGTTTGACAGTGCCATTTTAAACATTTAAAATTACGTACATGTATCTCTAAACTGCTGCAAAGCAAGAAAATATGGAGGTTTTTATTAAAACCTGTTTATACATTAATATGTTATCATTCTTGTCTGGGACATAAAGATAGATATGTCCTTTCCACAAATAAATAAAATACACTAGTCTAGCTGCTTGCATCGATCTCTCCTTCCACAACACAGGTCCGTAGCGATGACCTCTACTGGGGCGGTCTGACCCGGTATGTAGAACTGGCCCTGAATGATGAGGAACAGGACTTTGAGAGGTTCTACCAGCCCCTCCTGAACGGATCCACTAACGCCCCACCCCAACCCAAGGAGACCGTTCTCGTGCTCAGGATGGAGAATACATATCTGATCATTGCCAGGAAGGAAGGGCTTGCTGTCCTCTTCGATGGCACCACTGTCAGAGTCCAGGTACTGCTCTAAAAAATTACCAATTATATTTTGCTGTATTTATTCTTTTACTTTTCATTTGAGGTTTTACACTTGTCTTTCTATTCGCTATGATTTACATCATATTTACTTTTGAGCTCATAACCTCCATTTCCCTCTCCACCTTCACACACCAATCTCATTGCCATTTCTGTGCCTAGTTTCTTCCAAGCCACTTCCATTCCATTTCAACTTCACATGGTTCTATTGTTTAGTTCTCACTTATATCCACAACTCCTCATGATAACCCTTCCATGATGTCTTTTGGTTCATTCTTTTCCCTGGGCTCTTCCGTTATGTTGAACTATTCCTTGTATATGTTTCTGATTGGCCCTTTATTTATGTTGTCATATATATTCTGATATGTTAGAATTGAGTTTCTCCAAGTAAAGTCAGTGCAACACAGGATCTAGTCTCATCAAGGCATCTCTTCATTTTCTTTCCTTGATGTATTTAAGGAGTGCAAGGGTTATTAAAGTTGAAGAAGCAAGAGTACACTTTTTGTGCAGAGTCTGAGATAAGAAGTAATAAGTTAAAGCTGGTGGCAGCAGTGGGATAAGAACCCACGCCATCAATAGGACTTTTTTTGTTGTGTGTTTTTTGTCCAAGTAAATACTGACTTTTTTCTCACAATAGACATTCCTGTTTTTTTGTAATCCAATGTGCTCTGTAAGATGTGTATAAATCAAATGTACCAACATGAAAGCTCAATTACTAGGAATAATGCCCATCCCTCTGCAACCCCCCTCCCTCCCCCTCCACCCATAAACACCTTTTCAATTTTCTTTTGCTCACTTTCTACAGTGATGATATTCTTGTATGTTTTATTCTGATTTAAAAAAAAATCAGTATTTCATTTCTCTTTTTAAAACAAGTTTGGTAGTTGCACAAAGACTTCACTGTAAACAATAAATAGTGAATTGAGAAGGAGTTAACAGAAACTGTATTTATTTGTAAGCCATTTAAATTCCATATATACATCTACATTGTATTTTAAGTAAATGATAACTATAACTAGAATACTAAACCAGGTAATTGTTTTGTTATGTTTCTCAGATTGCTCGGCGCTACCAGGGTCTCCAGTGTGGGTTGTGTGGTAACTTCAACGGGGATCCTAGTCCAGAGATGGAATTCATTGGACCAGACAAAAAGGTCTACTCCAATGGACCTCAGCTTGCCAGGTCCTACCAAGTAGCCACACCAGAATGCACGGGAGGTATGTAGTCGTCAGTCAATAAGTATTTGTTCTCATAGTCGAGTGGTATAAACACTTGATTGGAGATGCGAAGGTCATGGGGTCGAGCCCTGGCACAGCACCAGTCTCCTTTAGCAACTCATTATTTCACATTTGCCACTCTCCACCAAGGTTTTAAATGGGTACTGGTAGGAATTCCTTGAATGCTGTGAGCACATGAAATCAGTTGCCTAACTTGGGCCAGGGTAATATTGGAGCACCTTGAGCACCTTGCCTGTTGGATTTTTGCACTATAAAAATATCTGGTATTTATCATTATTATGGTAATTATTATCATTTGAAGGGGGATGATGTGTGCATGGTGAAGTAGTGGTCTCATAACATTTCAAAGACTTCCAACGTACAGGGTAATATCTCTCAAAAAGATTTAATTTAAATGATATAAGCAGTACGTTCATGATGTCAACGAAAGTCAATCTTCAGCATCAAGGCTCGTTCAGATATGACAAGGTATTAACTGCCACAAAAAAACGGACTCGTTTTTTAAAAAACATGTAAATGAATGGCACCTGTGCAACGAGGGTCATGCGCATATTCGTTAAGCTCTGTGTCATAAGATAGGATATGTAGAGCGTATTACATTTTGCTGCGTCATATCCGATCAAGCCTTCAAAGTGATAAATAAAGAGAGGAGCTCTAACAAGCACATAATGTTGAGGTAATCAGTGGTCGAATCTAGTATTAACTCTTGTGTAAATCCCTTTAATATCCGTTTCTCGTATTTATTCCTTTCCAGACGATAAATGCGTTCCTACCCCATGGCATATAACCAAGCAGAATGTCATCTTGGAAGACGGGTTGTCCTACGACTGCACCTCCAAAGTTCCTCGATGTGATGAAAGCACCTGCGAACCCAGTGGAACCATCTCCGTTCCTGCCAGGTTCAGCTGCGTCACACTCAAGTGCAAGAAATCAAAGTGTTTCCAGCTCACGGCAAAGATCCAAGGATCTGTCGACATGCATACTGGGTGTGTTCCTAGATCATAGATCATTCCAGTCATGTGGTGTGTGATTTCAATCTAAAATTGCGTTGTGATGAAATGCAACAGTATTTTAAATACTAATGGGCTATACCCTCTTTAAAGAATACTGGATAAAATTTTTGAAAATAGATGGCCATTTTATTGATTTATATTGCTCTGAATTGATCTCTGAAGGACGTCCAAGTCGTTAATATTCATCGTGAAATACTGATATGCCAGTGATATACTTAGATTGAGCTACCTTTCATTTCAAAGAAGAAAAAAACAAAACACTGCAATAAATTTTCAAAAGGCTTTAAGACCATTCCCTGCATGTTTTTTTACAGTTGAAATATGAAATAGAAACCCCTTCTGTGACTAGTCAATGAGTTGGATGTAGAGGATAGACTAGATGTATATGTATGTACATGTAATAATGATTAAATATACGTCTATCCTGATATCCTCGTGATCGCGTTATCTGAAGAACCGATTGATGGATTCCTGCCAAACTTAGGTCATGTATGTTACTTGCAGAGCCGATGAACTGATTAGATTTTGGGGTCACGAGGTCAAAGGTCAAAGGTCACAGCGCACATTATGTATGCAAAAACAGCTCGTGATCGCGTTATCTCGAGAACCGATTGATGGATTCCTGCCAAACTTAGGTCATGTATGTTACTTGCAGAGCTGATGAACTGATTAGATTTTGGGGTCATGAGGTCAAGGTCAAAGGTCATGCGGCTCATTATGTATGCAAAAATAGCTTGTGATCGCATTATCAATAGAACAGATTGATGGATTCCTGCCAAACTTAGATCATTCATGTATCTTGCAGAGCCAATGAACTGAGTAGATTCTTGGTTCATAAGGTCAAAGGTCATGGGCTCATTATGTATGCAAAAATAGCTTGTGAACGCATTCTCATTAGAACTGACGGATGGATTACTATTAACTCAGGACATCTTGCAGAGCCAATGAACTGAGTAGATTTTAGGGTCATGAGGTCAAAGATCAAAGGGTCATATATGTAAGTGAGAAATTGCTTGTAATCACGATATTCTGAGAACCTGTTAATGGATTACAATTGAACTTGAATTTAAAAATATTTCTTCTGTTTTGGTTTGTAAAGTTGCTCTATGACGGAGGCATCATTTTCGACTGCGCGCAGTCAAAATTCCATCTAGTTTTAAATATGTTTCTCTAAAATGAGGTGATATACATTGTATATGTGATGTCTACTATATGCATCTGATTTCATTCATTTTTGTATGATTAATGCCAGAAACAATTTCTATAACATATATGCTCTAATAATTTTGAATTAAATTTAAGGTATTTTTTCTTCTTCATTATTGATATTCAATACTATCATTTACACTGCTTTTTTTTTTTTTTTACAAGACAGCATTTTTACCATCTAACGGAGGTCGTTGGTTTTTTGTGTCTTATCATCTAAAATAGACACTACTCATTATTTGTGAAGTATAATGTTATTATCATCTTCTAAAGTATTAAATAAACTACTTTGCACTTATATGTATTTTTATAACGTGCAAGCTGCCATTTCTTTCACATACCAGTATTTCCTATTATATTCGTGCAAACCATATAGATTATGAAATCAAACAAATTTTAACCAGCCAGTAGAGAAATTTCCTACTTCAGATTTTAGAGAGATTTCAGATTAAACCTTTTAAAAATGTGTCATGTTAATAAATTGTTATTGTGATCAGTTCACCATATCTTGCAAACCTAGTGAATATTAAATTTAAATAGTCAAGCTTACATCATGTGTTTACAATAGTGCAATTCATAAGTTGTTGTGTGAATGTATAATTACCTGACAGAAATAAACTACTTAAAGGGACCCATCACAATAAGGAAATACAGTGACTTGTGTATTCATCGATGACATAAAAATCACCTCCAAAATACCATGAGATATTCAATTGGTTAAGGCCAGATCAAAGGGCACAAATTATGTATCAGAAATTAACCCAAGCATCATCTTCCTCGATGAAGCATGCATGAATGGTCTATTCACAAGTCACGTTTTGTCTTTCTTAAGAGTAAATTGAAACTTGCGATATCTCGTCACAGAAATTTATATTTGAATTTGACCCTTCAAATATAATATAATAATAATAATCTTTGTCGCCAAGACGACTCCATTCACACCTGGGAATAAAGCAATTCATCTATCAACTATGATTACAAATATTTTTCAAATCATGTTTATCTTCATGATTTAGTTCCCCAGGCCTTCTTTTACTCTCCACGGAATTAAAGTAGAGAATATAAATGAAAGACAGCATTCATGAGCAAATGAATCCACTTGATCATACACCTTTTTAATAAACCAACATTTGTAACAATATTTCAAACAGAAGCACTTATTGAATATCAAAGGCAGAAAAGTAAAATAGACTCATTATCATGCCCTCTGCTGTAGAAATAGTTCACTCAGAGCAGATATTTATAGAGACATTATATTTTGTAAATGATACTAAAGATTTGCAACTACAATTTCAGAGTTTTAGACCATTTCAGGTGAGCACAAACTTTACACACAACTTTACACATATCGATTTGAAACTAGCGGGATAAGAGTCCAGTCTGAGGACTTGAATTCCCTCCAAAAAGGATAAATGGATGATTTTGCCATGTCTCTTTTTAAACTTATAGGGCCATATGAAATTTGACATGAACTGAATAAGAAAATAAAAATATGTAATGTTCTTTTCTTCACCTGATCCACTTCCCTTCTATAAAACAATAGGACTGTCCTTCCTATTTGGAAGGATTGTTTGCTATATATTAAAAAAGTCTTTGCTATTTGGAAGGCAAGTTTAGTTAATTTCTAAATTGGGCCTAACAGTTTGCATTCTCTAACTACCACAAATTATCAAATGTCTGTGATTCTTAATATGCACATTTGCACCTGAAAAAGAAAACAAAAGAATGCTTGGGGTTGTAAATTATGTATACTTGTGCATTTAAAAAGGCCTTCATTCAGACTTGCATACTTGTTACCAAATGTGTCTTTTGCATTAACTTTTAAAATACATGCCCATATTAAAGATTGCAGAAGATTTAAGAACAAGGCAATTCTTGCCTGGCATTCCCTTGCCTATGCAAGTTCAACCATGGAACTGGTCACATCACCAAATCGTATTCAATACCGGTATTCTGTACCTAGAACATTGGATGTTGTATACTGCATTCCAGGCATCATGCTCCTATTATATATCTGTTAACCACTTGATGATTTGTACAATGCCAAAGAGGTTATGATGATGTTGATGGTGGTGATGATGATAATGATGATATTGATGATGATGGTGCTGGGGGTAGTGGCAGTGGTGATGGTGATTACAATGATGATGATTGTGGTGGTTGTGATCGTGATGGTGATGATGATGATAATGATGGTGATGGTGCTGGTGGTGGTAGTGGTGATGACAATGATGATGATCTTGATGAGGACTAATGAAGATGGATATGCAGGGAATATTTATATGTGTACAATTTTGTCACGTCAACTGAATCTTTGATGACGTTGGTTGTGCGATATAAAGCTCAACATAATGAATACAATCATTCTGAAAATATGAAGTTGATGACTAAAATAACTTATTAAATGGAAGTGGGTACTGAATTTTTCAGGAGATTTGCATTTCAAATAAAATTAGTTATTAGAAAAGATGACTGTGATTTCAGAGCCAACTAAATTTTTCAATATGCACAATATAAAAAGTCACACTGATACAGATCTCAAATGAAAATGACAACTGACAATTATAGATATATGTACAAATGGGACATGAATTTGTAAAATGTGACAAATTAAAAATACCAATCATTTCTAATGTGACTAAAATATAAAAATTATGAATTCAATGTTTTGTTTTTTGAATATCGATGTACAGCACCCCAAGAGCTTCTTTAAAATGTGCTAGTTCCTGTTCAATGGCTGATACTCTGTCTAAGGTTGCAAAGAATTCCTGGAGTTTGGGCTGCATGTTCTTCCCACTTGTTTCATAGACCCTGTACATTCGCTCCTCGAGCGCACCGCAAGTCAACGCCACCTGTACAAATGGGACAGATGCATACAAATATATTGAAATCTCTTTAATGTTGAACAACCTTAAAAGGGAAGAAAGTTTAGTAACGGTATACAGCATAATGTGCAATGTCAGACAGTACCTATTCAAGAAATCCTTGTTAAGACTAAAAGTTGTAATTGTACAATGAAGGAGTCAATAGAATTATTGCATAAAACATTTACAGTCAAAGCCAGCAAACAGTGAGGAAAATTATATTATATTTTAGGCAAAATGATTTTTTCACCTCGATTATGCCATATTCTAGATTCCAAGAACACATAAATAATTAATAAAAAACATTAAATGTTTGATCAGTGCAAAATGTGAACTACACTGAAAGAAAATACTCGAATGTCATTTATTGAAAGCCAGAACGGCCCTTCTGAGTTTAACATGTCACCTCTAGGCAGAGAATACACTGTTATCTATAATCATGTTCAAACAGTTTCAGATCGTGTGGTGATCTTGAAGAGGCAAATAAGCCAGATAAAATCTAACTGTTGACAAAATGACATTACTACAGTTGATGGATTTTGACAGTGAACACTGATAAGATACAAACTATTCTCACTGCTCTTTCCAACTCATTACATGAATTCAAGAAAATCAAAATGAAAAATCTTCTAAATGAAAGATATTTCTTGCCAGGGGGAACTGCAATCCTACGGAAAGCTAATTACTATTAAATATATAGACCGCCACCGGTAGTGGTGAAATTGAAGTTCAAGGGTTTTGGGTGCAATATATCCATTTAATATTGTTTAAATATTGCCTTCAGAGGTTTAGATGGCAATACTTCAACCTAAGTTCGAAAAAAGGCAGAAATGTATGCCTAAATGTTCAATGTTGAAGTGCATTTGCAATATCTATCCAGGTCGGATCGACATGACAATTTACCAAATATATCAATTAGTAGACAGTATCCCGGCAAAATTTGTATCATTGCGTATTAGTCAAAACATATTCTTTCACATGATTGGTAATAACAGCTTCCATTTCATTTTTTGAGAGAGGTGCGTTTCCAAAACTGGTCTCTACCTTCAAACCAACTATATGGTTGAACCACTGATTCAACCAACAAATTACCTTATCCTGGAGAACTTTCCTAAAGTCATCAAGTACATTGGTATCTCTCTTCCTCTTCTCGTTAATTTTCTCAATCAACTGCTGAGCTTGGTCATTCAATGCTTCCCTTGAAAGCAGAGGTCTTTCCCTTGTAATCTTGTCATCACTCCTAACTGGACCTAGGTTGCTCATTCCAGCTGCATGGTGAAACGCGTTCCCAGATGAATGTTGTAAATTCTGCTGTTCACTGAAAAAGAAAGTAGTAAACGATTCAGTCAAACGTCTCTCTAGTCTTGAGGTCAACTAATGGAAACGGTCAATAAAGTAGTCCAAATACAAATTGAAAACAACAAGTTTATTTTTAGAACAAGCAGGTTTCCATGCTAATAACTTTTCAGTAGGGGTTCGGAATAGGATATCTGGTTCTGTGTGCATGAGCCCCTTGCTAAAATTTATAATTTGTGGGGTCCGGAATTAGATATAGAGTGCCTATGTGTCCCGGTTTAGTGTAAAGCCCTGAAATAAATATCCAAATATATCAGTTGAAATTGTTAAAGACTCCTTTGCCAACGTTGACCATACACGATTGTAAAAGTTTCCAAACTTGTGAGTATGGAACAATTCTTGCAGCAGAGAGTAATCACTGTACTGTTTGAATTAATGAGCTGCATTTTGATCATGAATGTTTATGGCCCTGTGATTAAAATATATGTGATTCAACTCGGTTACATTTGTTATGAAAATCACAAGAATAGAATGAAGATATTGCACTCATAGAATTCAGATTGATACATTAATTGTTACAGAATAGACCCTTCTATTACCTGTCCATTGCCAACTCTGCTGAACACAAATGTGGCTCTTCATTGCTGTATTCATTACCGCCAGTATTTGTTTTACTTGACTGAAAATTGGGGCTTTCACCACGTACTCCTTCCGAGTCGTCCATTCTCTGCATATAAAAAATACAAAAATATGCCTTAGCTTTCTAGGTCAGTTGTGATAAAGTCCTATAAAGGCTATAGCCCGTTCAGACTAAGGAGAGTTTATACGGATGTTATTTAAAGAATCATCATAAGCCAAAAGGGGTGTACAACTACAAACTAGAAAACAACATCGTAAATTTGTATAAAGAAACATTGTATAACTAGCTAGATCTAGGTCTACAGAAACATATCTTGAAGAGGTCAATTGACAGGAAACTAGAATAGATCTAGGGTCTAGATCTAGTGCACGCTCACAACAAAGCCTCCCAAGTAACACATATTTTTCATACAAAGAATAGAGCAAGACCCTAAATCCTGCATGCGCTGTAAACTATGGGCCTATGGCTGCAAAATTTTCAACACAGAGCCGAGTTCAATTTTGACGAAGAAAATCCAAAAAAGGACCCTATTCCTTAAACGCATCATACAATTTGGTAAGTTAAGTGGAACCGATGTATATTAGCCTAGAGTCTAGACTCTAGGCCTAATTTTTTTAAAATAAATGCACAGGAGTAGGCCTAGGCCTAGAGGCTAGAGCAGTAGAGGTCTTAGACAGCAATAACCATCTGATTTGGGTCATTTCTTTAATAAAACTGACATTTGTTGTCATTCCCCAATACAGATGGCAACCCAGAGATCTCGTACCGCGGGGGTAGCTATAGCCAACAATGGCAGCTTTTTAAGTCAAAACATTTTCTCCCCGATTTTCTTTATTTAGATCTAATTTTCTGATTTCTAAATCAGATGTAAATTATGTCGGTATGTCATTTGTCCTAATTACAGTTATCAAAATTTGATAACTTAATACTAAATGTTTAATTTAGGGACTTACTTATATGAATTATCCAATTTGTATCTCCGAACTGTGAAGCAGTACGTTCATGCATTCGAAATATTACCCGGCGGCCGATATATTTCCGGGTCCACCTACCAAAACATAGCCAATGGCCAATCAGAGCACTCGTTTCGTGGGAGTTCGTTGGTCAAGCTGGGGCCTACTCGTACGTAGCTACGGTAGCTATTGGACGTTCGAAAAGAAAAAATGAATATTCATCAACTAAAACCAAGACGGATAATGTTGACGACGAGACTTTCTCGGATTAATCATTAATTTAGGATCTAAATGAGCAAGCTATCGTAAGTCAAATAAGCTATAGACCCTATAGAGGGTTCTATATGTTATTTTTAATTTGTATTATAATTGCAGCAGTTATGAGGATGTAAAGAGTGAAAATCTCGTTGCATATCTCATTCATCGCGGTCCGGTCGAACCGAACCATTTGTTCCGTACAGTCCCGTACAGAAAGAGGTCCCCAGACTTCAGTCTCTATAATCGGAGGTCTAGTGGAGCCAGACGTAGTCTCAGTGGAACAACCGACGATTAGAGAGACTGAAGTTTTCGGTCTATAGAGGTCTATGAATCCGCTTAAGACAAACAGATATTACATTTTTAGTCGAAAAGTTTGGCCGGAATATGGTGGCTAGATTCAGCCACCGAGTCTGGAGAGCAGACGCCAT
Source organism: Strongylocentrotus droebachiensis (assembly GCA_035222895.1). NCBI lineage: Eukaryota > Metazoa > Echinodermata > Echinoidea > Camarodonta > Strongylocentrotidae > Strongylocentrotus > Strongylocentrotus droebachiensis. The sequence continues at coordinate 13,257 of JAVYIG010013620.1, forward strand.
GGTCGGCTTCTGTCTCTAGTCTAATTAGAGGAGCCGACCGACCCTACCCAAATAAGGCTAACTGTTACTGTTAGAACTAAGTAAGAGGCTAACGAACGAAAGAGACGCACCAAATTTAGACGTTTAGTGCTTCTATATAATACCATTCTGAGACCACTAATACTAGTGAAGTCTAGATCTAGGTCTAGCCTACCTAGAAATGTCGACTAGATTTCTAACTGTTAGAGTCTAGTTCTGAGTTACGCATCATAAAGTCCGAAGCACTTAACCTGCTAGGCCTAGGCCTACGGCTGAGGCCTATGGCTTTTATGCGCGTAAAGCGGCAGCAGTCTACCGTAGATATGAAACTACAGGGGCATTCGAAGAGGTATTTTAAGCGGTCGCCTTCTCTGGCATTTGACAGCAGATATTTTACTTCCAAACAAAATTTTCCTTTAATAAATAATTTAAATCTTAAATGAACAGATATGAAGGAATTATACTTCATCTACCTTATCTAAAACTCACAATTTTCTTTCAAGTTGTCACTTGATTTTACGACGCCACGTCAGCTTTTACAATCTTGGCCCTCGATCGAGCTAGCTAGCTAATAGCTCGATCGTCTAGCTAGCTATAGCCTCTCTTCCAGACATGATGTTTTTAAATAGATCTTTTATGTTCATGTTTACTGTTATTGAGGGCAAGTCCAATCCAAAAATAACTGATTTTCAATAGAAGCAGAAAAATCAGACAAACCAATTTTTAAAAAAAATGAGCAAACTCGGATAACTAATTAGAAAATTATGAATTTTAATGACATGAAAAACTTTGAATTAAATCATAAGACAAATTGGCAACTCACTCATGAGTCTGCACCACAGAATTATAATTCTGTGGTCTGCACATAGAGATATAATTATTATTAATAGAGATATTATCTCTATGGGTCTGCACCACTGATCTCGATTTTTCCGTAGAGATCAGTGGTCTGCACTCAAAACCACTGTCTCGGCGCAATTGCACAAAATTCATGTCGTTTAATATATGAGGCTCATTCTTGAAAATAACAGTTATTCCACTGACCATGTCCTGCCAAATAATGAGAAATTAGCAAATACATGTGATGTAACAGAGAAAAACCACGTGTCGCAAGTCATATATTTCATATATTTCCATTTGTTGCAAAAAATGGTAACTGGCCACGGCCCAGAAACTCAATTAATTTTAATATAACTGATAGCTCCGCCAAATTCAAGTAAAATTTTTGGTATGAACTTCTTCTTTTTTCTTGTGAGAATGAAATGAAATGTGTCGCCAAATCCATTGAAACATACGTTACCTTATTTCAGATCAAGAATTAATTTATTTCCAACATCATGATTTTCCTTATTTTCATTCATATTAATCACTGAGTATATCATAATAATAGACAGCCATGCAATTTTATTCATGGGTAGAAGACTGATGGATTATAGAAGCCGAAATATATATATTCTATGAACGTGCGATTCATAAGAGATGTAACATACGTCAACCATGATTAGAGTAATATGTACAAATCAGTGTTGCTGAAATGCATCCTCTAAGTTAGCGGCGGTAAAATGGAAGTCAGATAGTCCTTGAAATCACACTTACAAAGATTAACTTTTGGTCGGTAGCCATATATTACCCCCATCATGTAACATACGTGATGAAACATACGTTACTATTTGTGTAGGCCTGAACCTTTTTGGAGTTCAAAAGATATATTCTTAATTACAACGGGTGTGAGCCATCTACGGACATTAACAGAAAGCCTAACAACCACTTTCTATGACGTTAATGGCGGGATAGCCCTACCTTCATCTTTGGTTGCATTGGAAGCTGACCAGTATATCTAATTTCATTAAAAATTGGTAGGGGTTTTACTCGACTTAATATTTGAGTGTATTCTAGTTGCATCAATGAGCCAGGGCTTCTTAAAGGGATAGTCCACCCCAGGATTTTCTTTAGCTGACGATATAGACCTAATAATACCATGAAGAATGATACAAGTCTCATTAAAATCCATGATCACATAACGAAGATATATCGACTTTTTATCGAAAATCAGCCGCCCCCCAAATGCAAATGCGTTACATGGGCATGAAACGATCGCCAAAAAATAACCGATAGTATCGAAATTGTGACGTATGTTGCGAGCTGCCTTCTTATTTCGCAGACATTCACTTTCGCTTTCACTTTCATTCATGATTCGTCGTGTCAGTGCGATAACAGTGTACCGCGAGCGAAAGTGAATGTCTGCGAAATAAGAAGGCAGCTCGCAACATACGTCACAATTTCGATACTATCGGTTATTTTTTGGCGATCGTTTCATGCCCATGTAACGCATTTGCATTTGGGGGGCGGCTGATTTTCGATAAAAAAGTCGATATATCTTCGTTATGTGATCATGGATTTTAATGAGACTTGTATCATTCTTCATGGTATTATTAGGTCTATATCGTCAGCTAAAGAAAATCCTGGGGTGGACTATCCCTTTAAGAAGTGCTAGAAACCAAGCAATAGTTTTAACCACTGTTACATCGATTTATTATGCCCTAAAAGTTACTATGAAGGGGTGACCAAAGTTCGCGCAGATTTTAGAACAAATTAGAAAATGTGATATTCGATCCATGTTTTCTCATATTCTACACAAATTTATTTATTTTAATTACTACCAAATGGACGGCAAAGTATTTTACTACCAATTGGTTCAACTACAACATTTATCGTCGAAGGATTTCGGAGATATCGCGATCTAAAAATTCGATGTCCGATCGTGCATGCGCGCTGCATCTAAAAAAAGTCATAAAAACAACGAGACCTAAGTTCACGCACGGGGGTTTACAGCTGATTTATACAAAAATACGATCCATCAAAAATAAGGTAATTTCATAATTTGCAAGGCAAAATATCATACAACCAGACGGTGCCACTTATTACTTACAATTTTGAGGATATCTGCTCTCAAAATGAAGATTTCCAGACCCTTATCGGTAAGTTGGTAATTTTTCGGAACGGACGCAAATAACTGCAAAATGTGCCGATCTTTTGTCAATATTTTCACAATTTCGCACCCAATTCCAAAGAAAATTTCGTTTCTGGGTAATTTTATGATCCTCTTTCCATTGGTGATATCAGATTTTCGAAATCTTACCGATTTTTTGAGAAAGCGAACTTTGGTCACGCGCGAACTTTGGTCACACAGCCATACTAAGAGTAAATGACAACATAACGTATGTTTAAATCGTAGTAACGTAGGTTTCAAAAGGGAGGTTGTTCCATGATGATACATGGAAGATTTATTTTGCAAATTGTAGATTGATGTTTATTATAAGCTAGTAACCGAGTTCCTTTCCTTATTAGAGGTGTAATTTTGTTAAAAAATTAGCTGTATAAATGTAGATCTGTAGATCAAACTATTAATCACTAAGGTAATATTTATGATTAGTTCAAATTCAGTATTTTCTTTAAATCCTATGAGATAGGAAAGCCCTTGTAAGGGTTGTATATTTTATGAAATACCGTTTTTTTACATTAAAGCACTCCAGTAGTACTTACTAACAATCTGATTGAATTGTAGCCTAATTGATTGAATTTAGTTTATTACGAAATTCATAGGCTGATAAATATACACGTAGGCCTAGTTGTAACGTAAGTTTGAATTGACAGTAACGTAGGTTTCAGGATTCATTACCGAGTTTTGAATACCGGATAGTGATTTTACCCCCAGCCAATTAACCTTTTGTGTTTTGTTTTTCTTTCATGCTTATCTTTACAAACTTTACTACACTTATTGTTGACATTTTAACACTGGATTATTGAATGCCAACATTTCAAACGCAATTAAGATCTAAATTTATCGACTTAAACATCACTTAGTGTTACTATTGTTTTTCTATTTCATTGAATCATTTTGAGAATGCATTTTACTCTTTCAATCTTTTCCATGCATACGATAGTAGGCTACATGTACGCCAGTATATTGTCAGACTTTGAAAACATGTAATTTACGTTACCTGTTACGAAACCTACGTTACCGCGATTGGTGACACAATTGAAATATCACATGGTGTCCATTCTTAAACTCAATGACTGAAATTAAAAACTGATCATGAAAGGACTTCATGAATGTTAAAAGCAAATCTCTGACTTTAAGATATATTGTTCAAAGTAAAAAGATACGATTTGTGATTTTGTCTATCATATTTCGGTGTACATATAGGCTACTGATGTTTTAAAAATTTTGATTTTCCAAAGTGATTTCGTAATAAAACTGAATGAACATAATTGATGACCTGCATTAAATTCGGGCACTATGTTGCATATTGTAAAAGTAACAGACACTTACCATTCAATAGAAATATCTTTTACCACAACTTTTGAAAAAGTGTATCGTACGGTAACGTAATAGTACAGCGGATAAGCTCCCCATATATCGAGAATTGTGCACTTTTTGAGAAAAGCATGAAACTTCTAGCATAGTTAGTTTAGACCATGAGATTCATTTTCAGATGTGGAGGGAAGTGAAATTTGACCTCTGATGACCCTGAGAGGTCAAATTCAAAATGGCCGCCAGTCCGAATGGTCTACAAACACGCTTAACTTTTGAACCAAATAGTCCAGAAAAACATTTAAGGTGTCGTTTCCAACTAAATTGGGGATGCCAATGCATTTGGTAATACTTTTGAGAACGCTAGATTTCAGGGTTTTGCATTTAGGTCAAGGTCAAGGTCAAAATTGACTAAAAATAGCAATTTTTTAAAGTTTACCAAAAAAAATAAAAAATAAAAAAATTTATTTGTTATTTGTTCTCCCCTATGTCTCAAATATCTTTAAGAATGGTTCCCCTGCATAGTCCACCATTTTAAATCCTTTCAGTTAGTTTATTTCACTAACTAGCACCAAGGTAGGCATCCCTTGAACCCAGGTCAAATTCCTGTCCTTGACGCTGACAAACCCATGTATGCTCTTGCCAAGGAAATTCAGTGGACCTGGCCAGACACTCACGGAGAGGATCACTTTATGATTATGTTCGGTGGTCTACACATCGAGATGGCCATGTTGAAGTTGCTGGGAGACTGGTTGGAAGACAGTGGCTGGACAAACGCCCTGGTACAGGCTGACATTGCAAGTTCCTGGACAGCAAATACCTTCATACATGCCAGCCATGTCACCAAGAACCGCCATGCCCACCAGGTCACAGCTGCGAGCCTTTTTACTCTCCTCCAACAAGCTTACATTGACGAATGCACATTCGCTGATGCTGATGCCATTCAACCAGATAGTCCGCCTTTTGAGGAGTGGTGCGTACGGCGAGCAAAGGCCTGTGTCCACTTTGACTTCTGGCTTAAGACCCTGTCATTAGAGCTTTTGTTGCTGCGCTACATCAGGTCTCTTCGTGAAGGTAACTTCAAGCAGTACGTGGAAATCCTGACGCAGATTATGCCCTGGATGTTCTCCCTAGATCACACACACTAATCCAGATGGCTTTCCGTACACATCCGTGACATGACAACTCTCGCTGTTGATGTACTAGCAGAATTCATGTCTGGAAATGTTGTAGTGCACAAAACCAGTAACCATGGCAATTGACCAGTGTCATGAGCAGAACAATGCAACAGTGAAAGGTTCTGGAGGAGCTATTGGACTTACTGGCAATCCAGGAGCACTCCGACGCTGGATGGTAGCAGGGCCATAAATTGCCAGGATCACCACAGAGTTTGAGGAACAGGCCATAGAGCAAAATAATGGTTCTACTCACATTGGAAAACATCACCATGACCAGCAACCTGGAGTGCAGACAGCATTCCTTAGGGATGTTACGGCACTTGTGAAAGTACTGGAAGAGATGGGGAATCCATTTCTAGAACAAAGTCAAGACCTACTAGTCATTGACACAAGCGACATCATGGACACCCACGTGGCTGAAACGGTGAGAAGGATTGAGACCCTCGGTAAGGAGCAGTACACAAAGTTTGTGACAGAAAGGCTAGAGCAGCGTACAACATCTATTACACAAAGACTTCCTAAGAACAAATTCCCACTTTTCAGTCGGCAGCCGGCCGAGGTTATGTCAAAACAGAAGGCACAGCTCGCAGCACTTAAGAGTGACAGTGGTCTCTTTTCGAGGCTGTACATCTCGTGTCAGACACGGGATGGAGACATGGACAATTTCTTCTCCCAGGAAAACCAGGCAGCCCCGCCAGCTCTGTCAACTGGAGGGAAAATGGGATTTGGAGTTAAAGCAGATCTACTTCGCTGCCTGGAATCAAATCTGCTCGAAAACAATAGTGCACCTGTAGCCCAAGCAATAATTATTTATGGTGCAGCTGTGGTTCAAATGCTCAATCCTGGAACATCAAAAACATTTCAAGAGTATGGAGAAAGAGTGTTTGCCCCATACATCTTTGCTCAACTAGAGAAAAGCATCCGCATTGACCTTGTCTGGGATGTATACTTACCTGCTAGCCTGAAAGCCTCAACAAGACAGAAAAGGGGAAAGGGCACCAGGAAAAGGGTGGCTCCTTCTACTGTGCTGCCAAAAAACTGAAAGGACTTCCTCCGAGTCGAAGAGAACAAAAATTAATTATTTGCTTTCCTGTCACGCGAAGCCGTTAATCTTCCTCTACCACAGGCCAAGGAACTATACGCAACAGATGGAAGTGGAGTACTCTGTTCTCCTGCTGAGTAACACTTGGCAGGCCTTGCTCCATGCTCACACGAGGAGGCTGACACTCGTCTACTTCTGCATGTGGCAGATGCTGTGCAAAAAGGGTGCAAAAAGGTAACCAAACGTACCGTTGATACTGATGAGGTTGTACTGGCCATGTCTTCATTCATCAAGGCAGCTCCTGATTCCCAGTCTCTCATGCGTTCACCGGGTGTGGCACTGTTTCTGCATTCGCTGGCAGAGGAAATAAGACTGCCTGGGAAACTTGGAAGTCTTTCCCAGAGGTGAATGATGCTTTTAGTGAACTCCTGTGTATGCCAAGTGAGGTCAGTGACCGATCAATGTTACTGCTAGAGCGATTTGTACTGCTGAAGTACGACCGAACCAGTGAGAGCATGGAAGTGAATGATGCCAGGAAACAGCCCTTCGCACAGAAATTTAGAAACCTGTAGAACATTCCTCTAACCCAGGCAGCACTCAAGCAGCACATCAAGCGCACTTGCTACCAGGTCAACTGTTGGAACCAGACATTGGCCAAGAATCCAGAGATGCCAGAGCCATCTGAATGGGGCTGGACAAACGAAACAACTGGGTGGCAGTCTCTTTGGACCACTCTCCTGGAGGCATCGAAATCGTGCCATGAATTGATACCCTGTCGCAGCAAGAAAGGGTGCACTGGACGTTACAAATGTGCCAAAGCTGCACTCAAGTGTACTGCACTGTGCTCTTGTTCTGGAGACTGTTAGATTTTGATTTTGTGGACATGCAGTGCTAAATTTATGTGGACACCTATAGCTGTGGTAATGAGCAGGTTCGTATTTGGAATAGCCTTTTTGCTGTCTTCTGGGCCCAAGTTTATAAAGCTGCTTACCGGTAGGCAAATTTTCGTGCTAACTGTAGCAGACAAATTTGCTCAACCAGGTTAGCAATTATATGTCTCACATGTTATCAAGAAAACAAGGTGTCCACCTTGTGCGTTCAAAATGGATTTGCATTGTTACAAAACTCATTTTCCTGCAGTAAGCACCGTAATGTTAGTATGCATTTTCGTGTGCTTATACGGTTAGCAGCGCTATGAAGAAGAAACTCGTACGTATTAGCACATAATCGGCCGTTAAGCAGCTCTATGAAATTTTGCCCTGGGTAGTCAAAGTGGTGATACATGTGTCCGTTTTATTTATTTATTTTTATAAATAATGACTCCTTTAGTGTCAAAATAGAGGCAAAGTTAAAAGTTTAAAAAAAAAAAAAAAAAAAAAAAAAAAAAAATCACTTTTTGGGCCTAATTTGACCTTGACCTTGACTTTCTTGCAAATCCCTGAGTTCAAATGATCTCAAAAGTATTACCAAATGAATTGGCATCCCCAATTTAGTTAGAAATGACACCTCAATCGTTTTTCTAGACTATTTGGTTCAAAAGTTAAGTGTATTAGAATAGGCGGGACTGGCGATCATTTTGGATTTGACCTCTCAGGGTCATCATAGGTCAAATCTGACTTCCCTCCACATCTGACAAGTAATCTTATGGTCTGCAGGGGAACCACTCTAAAATAAATTTGAGAACATAGGGGCAAACAAATGACAAATAAATGGGATTTTGTTGTTGTTGTGAACATTAAAAACTCAATTTTGACCTTGACCTTGACCTTAATGCAAAACCCTAAATTCTGGCGATCTCAAAAGTATTACTAAATGAATTGGCATCCCCAATTTAGTTGGAAATGACACCTTGAATGTGTTTCTGGACTATATGGTTCAAAAGCTAAGCGTGTTTGTACATTAGACCATGCGGACTGGCGGCCATTTTGGATTTGACCTCTCAAGGTCATCAGAGGTCAAATCTCACTTCCCTCCACATCTGAAAATGAATCTTATGGTAAAAGCTAACTATGCTAGAAGTTTCATGCTTTTCTCAAAAAGTGCACAATTTTCTTGCTAAGCCGCTGCACTATAAGTTTCACACTCGAATTTACATGTCATAACGAGAATTTGCATATTAAGCCAATCAGCAAACATCACATGCCAACAATTGCAGGATATTGACTTGACCATGTATGCATTCTTTTCATAATAAAATGATATGTTTTGAGCAAAGTTTTTTTTTTTGGTATTCTGACTTTCTAATCGCGCCGATATACCATTGCCCGGCTAGTTTTCTTTATATTGATAATTTATTTCCAATTTTCCCCCCAAAAACCGTTATTTCCTCACACCAGCATCCAAGTTATAGGCCTTGATAGTAATATGCTTTTGTGTGGATGCACTAATTTAGAGTAATTTTTTCAGTTAAATTACTATTTCTAATTGACTCGTCTATATTAACTTTGACATAAACAGACTTATAACACGTGTGTCTATGGGGTTTTGACGAGGTCTTGACTTTTTGAATTTAATTTGGGATTTGTCAATTTGGACTTGTAAATTTTTTCGATAAAAACTGACCTATAACACGTGTGTCTATGGCATTAAGACTTTATGAATTTTACTTAAGGATTTTTTTTCATTTTGGACTTTTTTTTTTCGAGCAAAATGTGACTTTCAAAACGTGTTTCTTTGTGAATTATTGACGTTTTGACTTTCTTTCTATATACTTTGAGTTAGACTTACTGAGGAGGAATGTTTACGACACCGTTGTAGGTTGGATCAATATCTATTGTTCGATCAACTAAATGAAGGAATGTGTATTGACCCATACTGTGATCCTCGCATGGCAACGCGGGGAAGCGTATTGTAGCCTATGTGTAAAGGGTATTGATTTTGTATAGGTCTAGTGTCTTTTGTATTTGAATTACCTCTTTTCAGCAATAGTACCGTCGTTTCGTATTGATCGTGCATTGATTTTATGAACCTCTCAACAGACTTTCGACCACTGAAGCTTGTTTTGACTCCGACCTGTTCATACCGCCGAGTCATTTGGACTTTCACACAACACTTTGATATAGTCATGGCTGTGTTAGACTCTCTCAAAACATCATTTTGGACATACTGTATTATTTCATCGTAAATATGTAATAACTGTTAACATAATTGTATAGCAAACATACACGCCGTAAATCCGCAGTTTAGCGCCGTAACATGCCGTAACGCCGCAATCTAACGCCGTAACGCCGTATCGTTATATTATATCCACAACGCATTTTGACGGATCATTCATCTCTATACTTAATCACCAACTTTTCTAGAGCACCCACTCTCTTTTTGAGGTCTAACACATTATTATTAACTCCGTAACTCTATTTCATACTTTAAAAGGCGTTGCGAATATAATGACACGGTGTTACGGCGTTAAATGACAAACTATACAATTATAAAGTAGATTCAATTTCCTTTCTATCAGTTCCGATTTAAACATCAACGAGTCAACACGAATACGTTCGATATGTCCAAACGTTTGCTGTACAATTACGTTTACAGTTTATACATAATTATTTACGATGAAATAATACAATAATGTGACTTGGGTTTTATTTCTCTAGTTAAAAATGTTTTGTATATTTTATCTCTGTTCCCTAGTAACATGACTAAATTGCAAGTGTTATCTTTGTATTCAAATCTGTTTTGCATGAAGTTGTCCACATTGAAACGGAAACAAATAAAGTAAAATAAAGTAAAATGTCCGTACTACATAGTCTACGTCACAATAGCGGCTTACAACATACAAAGTATGTCCAGAGTGAATAGAGTCGAGATGGTGAAAGTATGAAATAGAGTCGAGATGGTGAAAGTATGAAATAGAGTCGAGATGGTGAAAGCATGAAATAGAGTTACGGAGTTAATATATAATAGACCTCGTCAAAACCCCATAGACACACGTCAAAGTTAATGTACACGAGTCAATTAGAAATAGTATAAGTACGAAAAAAATCGTGTACAAAACCTATGGCCGTCCCGGAACTCACTGCTATAACTACTACTAATGAAGTGAATCAATTCTCGAAGTCAAAGTAAGAAACTGATTTCAAAATGACAAGATTTTGGTTTGTTACAGAGTTGTGACATTTCCCATTGAACGAAGAAGTTGACATTTGGTGCTTCAACAGTGAGATATATCTACCCAGTTAGTATACGGGGCTATAGCTAAGCCTAAACCGGATCTGCCGGCCATGTATTTCGTTAAAAAAATAAATGCAGTAAATGTGTTACTTTGTGAACCTTTGCATAGAGAGCTAATTGACATATCATAATCATAATTCGTCTATGTATAGAGTAAGTACATTATTATTTTAAAAAATTCTTCAATTTGAAATCATATTGCTCCGTTAAGTCTCATTTCACTACGCCCCCTATCGTCAGAGTCAGCAGCCTAACATGTTAGCCTATGGACGTTTTTTTTTTGTAATTGTTAAAAATTCATTTTTTGTTTAAACGAAAAACACATCCACCCCTACGTACGTTATCACTAGCTCTTTCATTGGAGCCCTCATGTCTCATTGACTTTTGAAAGTTCATCCACCGTAATTTTTCAAAATAGGTTGCAAGCTCGCCATTGCCTTTAATACACATGTGAAACAAGTCGAACTTTGGACTCAGTCTGCCAAGCGATTGTAGGATTATAGGTCAAGCACACGAAGGATAAGAAGCATGAATTATCAATTATCACTTCTGTTATGTTCATTATGTCCATTTCATCCAACCCTCCACCGTAATTTTTCTATTTAGTAAAAGCAACATTTAGCCGAGGTAAGCAAAAACATGAATATTCATGACACACCATGGACTATTCGGTTATTAACAGAGGGGTAAAATCGGTCATCACGTCAAACTCCCCTAATTGCCAATAAGTATTTCATATCATTTTATAGTTTGGTATGTTTCTTTTACTCACTCATGAATGATGGTTTAAAGATACGTAAAATAAATTTTAATTGATATTTATCAACAAAGTAATTTATATTTAGCAAAGCAATCTCACATACAAAATTACTATCAAGTGTCGTCTGCTACGCCGATTGTCGCCTGCTTCGTTTAAGGCACATATTTATCGTTTGGACTGTAAGGTATACCAGGGAGATTTGTATTTTCCTGCGGTACAACGTATAGCAGGAAAATGTTGTATATGCGGATCCTTTTAATGATTACGTAATGGAAGTGGCGAGACGCCACGATTCCGTATGGTTTGAATAACTTAGGCAGGTGAAAGTTATTGTATTGAGAAGGACAGTGGCGGATCCGGGGGGGCCCGGGGGGCCCGCCCCCCCCCCCCCCCCCTGGGAAAAAAAGGGGAAAAAAGAAGGGAAAAAAAAGAGAGAGAGAGGGAGAAGGGAAGGAAGGGAAAAAGGAGAGAAAGGAAAAGAAAGAAGAGGAAGAAGAAAAGGGGGAAGAAGTGATCGGGGGGGGGGGGCGAAAGAGCATCGCCTCCCAGGCTGTCGCCACCCCCCTCCCCCAATCAAAAAATAAGAGAGAAGGAAGGAAATAGAAAGAAGGGGGTATCAGTTGCAATTTTTCGCCAACAAGTTGTGGATCGGGGTAGGGGTGGGGCAAAATGCCCTTGCCTCCCCCCGCCCCGCTAAAAAAAAGAGAGAAAGAAGGAAAAGGAAAAAAGGAGAGCTAAAAGGGACCGAAAAAAAAACGTGAAAAGAAGGGGAAATAGATCATTTGCAGTTAATCCCGCCAACAACGTGTGGAAAAGGTGGGGGCCGAAATGACCTTACCTCCCCCTCCCCCCCCCCCCCCCCCCCCATCAAACCTATAAGAGAGAGAAGGAAGGGAAGGGAAAGGGAAAGAGGAGAGAAAGGGAAAGAAAACAAGAGAAAGAAGAAAGGTAGGGGAGATCAGTTGCGATTTTCCGGCCAACAAAGTGTAGATCGGGGGGGGGGCGGGGCACTGGTGTATTGATCGGGGAGGGGGCTCGGGGGAAATGACATTTACACGTGGTTTATTCCTATTTCCTAACGGTGGTTTACCCAAAATGCTGAAATGACATAATTTTCCGAGATTTTTCCTCATTCTTTAGTAAATTATACTTTTTTATGCGTTTGTAAATTAACAGCCAGGCAAGAAATATGCTTCTTGAGATGCCTACATGTCAGGGCCTGCAGAACGGCGGGGGTGGGGAGCCTCCAGCTCCCCCCCCCCAAATTTTTTTTGGAAAAGCATTTTAAAGAGAAATAGAAAGAAAGAGAGCAAGAAAGAATGAATAGTTTACTACCAGTGTCACAACAAAATAAGGTAACAAAAGTTGCTCATCTGACCGTAATTAAACGCCTAAAACCCCTGAGCTTCTGGGGGCTCTGCCCCCTGGACACCACTGGATGCTAATGTGACGGTACTGTAATGCCTAAAACCCCTGAGCTTCTGGGGGCTCCGCCCGCTGGTCCTCACGCCAATCAGTGTCCTGCCAGTGTCACAAATAAGGTATAAAATATGTTCATGTGACCGAAATCAAATGCCTGAAACCTCTGAGATTCAGGGGTTTCCGCACCCTCGACCCCACCAGGGGCCCTGAGGCGGGCCCCTGAATGCTTATCTGACCGTAATTTGCCTTTAACCAATGAGTTTCCGGGGGCGAACAAGGTATCAAAAGATGTTCATCTGACCGCAGGCCCGTAACCAGGGGGGCAGTGGGGACGGCCCCCCCCCCAAAAAAAAAAGAAAAGGAAGAGGATGTATAAAGAAAAAGGGGCAGCTAAAAAACATTTTTGAAATTCAGACAAGGATTAAGAGTCGAAAACTACAGCGAATCGTCTTCTTTCTCTAATGATTTAATGAAACGTAAAAGCTCCCGCGCTTCGCGCAGGAGGGGGGAAACTGTATTCAGACGAGGATTATTTTCGAGAATGGAACAACGAATCGTCTTGTCTCTAATAATTAAATTAAATGTCAAAGCTTCAGCGCTTCGCGCAGGAGGTGGGGCACCTAAATTTAGACAAGGATTAAGAGTCGAGAACGGTACAACGAATCGTCTTCTTTCTCTAATGATTAAATGAAACGTACAAGCTTCCGCGCTTCGCACGGTAGGGGGGAGTGGAAAACTGAATTCAAACGAGGATTAAGAGTCGAGAACGGTACAATGATTCGTCGTCCTTTTCCAATGATTTAATGAATCGTAAAAGCTTCCGAGCTTTGCGCGGAAGAGGGGGGGGGGGTGAATTTAGACGAGGATTAGGAGTAAAAAACGGTACAACGAATCGTCTTCTTTCTCTAATGATTCAATGAAAGGTAAAAGCTTCCGCGCTTCGCGCGGGAGGGGGAAAACTGTATTCATTCAGACGAGCAGGCGCGTTCGCAGGGGAGGGGGGGGGGTGAACCCCCCCCCCTTCGTTTTTGTTTATGTGTGTATTTCAACCCCTCCCCCCCCCCCCCCCCGCTTATTCAGCGGCTGGCTGAGTCGTTGCGATTTTTTTTTGGGACAAACAAAAAAAAGTGGCCCCCCCCCCCTAAGAAATCCTGGATCTGCGCCTGGAGAAGGAAAGGAATGTTCACACCCGACGGCCTGTATTTATAGCGAAGAAGAAGAAGAATGTATAATTCGCGCCATTGCGTGCGAATATATCACACCCAATGGCATACACCCGGTACCCTGCAACACAGTGGAACATTCTAAGAAATTGAAAATTTATCTACAAAATAGACCTCTTGAATCATCTGAGACGTCACTTACCCTATTCTGATGACTTCAATGAATTTCAAGATAACAATGGCTGCGTTTCCATCCAAAAATAAAACTAGTTTGCAATTAGAAATAGTCCATTTCTCGATAATTTCACAAAATATATTTGCCGCCGCATTCAATATGACGTCAATGACAGCTGATTGGCTAGTTTGGTAGTGACGTCGAACGAGCTATGTTTGTGCTGCAGTGATCCAGCAAGCGAAAATGAGACAATCGGAGCAGTATGACTATCTTTACAGTTTGTAACAGAGATACATGTCAGAAAATTAAAGTTGCTCTTTGTAATAAAAAGTAATTTGAACTGTACTCATTATACTCTTGATCGTGGTAAAAATTATATCGTCAAGAAATGTTCTCTATTATAAATTATTATCCAATCAGTATTCTTAATGAGAGATCTCTACTTTTAAAAGCTCTCCCACCTCCCATCACCAAGCTAATGGCTATTTTCACCAAATTCACCCACCAAATATTTCAGGTGCACCCCCCCCCCCGAATGCCCCATATATTGCTACACCCACGCTACACCCACGCTACGCCACTATCACTAAATTAAATGTGCCTGGCACAGGTTGCACTACCAACTCTGCTCTGTATACATTGTTGGTTTTTGACTGTTTCACGTCAAGTCAACTATTCTAAATTACATTACAACCAATCCATTTTATTGGTTGTCAGCACTTAGCTGGACAAATTTCTAAGGATTTGATATTGCAGTTTCTTGGTTATTTGAGGTGACATCTTTTTTGCTCTATATGTAGAAACTGCACTGCAGCCATTTTCACTAGAGCCTATCTCTACACATGGACTGACTTCTTTTGTGTACTGAGGAACCCTATTGTTAATGTGCGGTCAAGCTGTTTTCTCAATGGAATGGGGTGACTAAATCTCCTTTTATTGACCGATCTCTCTGGACATAGTGACTGATTGTAGTATGGAGCACAATATACTGTATACATGTGCAGTAGTTGCCCTACTTTTCACTATGGCAGTACTTGACTTAAATTTCAACTGTAGGTATCGACGTGTCTATAGCACACAAAGTCTTAAGGACATTGACAGTGGAGTTGAGAAGTTTAGGATATCCTCAAATGTCTACCAGACTTTGAAAGAAGGCGGAATATGCTCAGATCGACCCACCAGGCGTGGCCGGAGATCATTCATCAAGCGACAGCGGCCAATTCCAGTTCTTATGCCCGACAGAAGTCCTAATATTCATAAGGACCTTCCAGGGCCTCAACGTGCACGCTCACTCATCACAGTCAAACTAGAACAGGTACTAAGAAATGCCATAGCTTCATCCACGAGATACGGAGTGTGGAACGCTCATTCCATGAAGAACAAGGCAGCTGAAGTGTGTGACATTGTTCTTTCTGAGAAGTTGGACATCCTTGCCATCACTGAAACATGGCTGTCTGGCGACGGCCGTGACGGACCCTGCTTTGCCGAAATAAAAGACACCCTGCGAGACTTCAAACCTCTAAAACTTCCTCGTAAAGGACGGCGAGGTGGAGGCATCTGTGTATTGGTTCGATCCAGCCAGTTCTCCTGTAAATCACATCCACTGTCCTTTGAGACTTTTGAATGCTTACAGCTTTCGATTAGCTCCAATGGTAGAGAAACCTTGACACTAGTTACTATCTACAGACCACCATTTTATGCACAGAGAAGTAATTCGCCAGCAATGTTCTTCCGAGAGTTTTCAACGCTCCTGGAATCCATCAATCTTTGTGCAGGTCGTCTTATCATCTGTGGAGATTTCAACTTCCACGTGGACGATTTTTCCAACCCGGAGGCACGGACTTTCAGTGACACTCTTGAGGCAGCAGGCTTAAGACAGCTTGTCCACGAGGCTACGCATACACACGTTCACACCCTTGACCTCGTGATTGTCAAAGACAATGATGAAGCTGTTAGGGATATCACAGTCCTTAACTCGGCACCATCAGACCATGCAGCGGTTATCTTTAATGTTATGTTCCCCAAACCCTGTGCCGAAAAGAAGAAGGTCACCACTCGCTCTCTGCACAGTATTGACTACATGTCTTTCAGGAGTAGCATCGTAGACAAATTTGCAGAAGCCACAGACCTGGATAAACTTGATGTCAACGCGAAAGTGGACCTTTATAATGACAGTCTTTCTACCACTCTCGACCATCATGCCCCTGTTCGTGAAAAGGAGGTGCAATTAAGACCCCACGCACCATGGTACGACAACGCTCTTCGAACATCCAAACGGAATGTTCGTCGGCTGGAGAGGAGGTGGAGAAAGTCCCATCCCAGATCAACGCAGGATAATGAGAACATGAAAAAGGCAGTAACGGAATATAACTACCTTTTAAAGAGGACGAAACGAGAACATCACCGAGATCTGATTAGGACCTCTGACTTCAGACAGCTCTTTCATGTCGTGAAGAGTCTTACTACTGAAAGGCCTGCTCAAACCTTACCAGCATACCCTCCTGAAACTGATATAGCACATGAGTTTCTGAGTTATTTCACCAGCAAAATAGGCGACCTTCGAGCTACCTTGGAAATGACATCCCGGAATACTCGTGTGGAGAATGATATCCAGATGGATTGTCGGCTCGAGAACTTTAAACCTGTCAGTCAAGAGGACGTCTTGAAGATCATAAAATCTTCTAAAGTAAAATCATGTATGTGTGATCCGATACCAGCACAGGTCTTTAGGCAATGTATCGAGGAACTTCTACCAGCCATTACAGACATTACGAATCAGTCTCTGCAGTGAGGAGTCTCCCCTGAAGCTCTCAAGTCTTCTTTGATTATACCAACTCTTAAGGACCCTAGCCTTGATCCTGATTGTCTTCGAAACTATCGGCCTATCCCAAATCTTCCCTACCTCGGCAAAATTATCGAACGAGTTGTATGTCAGCAACTTATGACCTATCTGAGGGACAACGCTCTGCTTGCTTCAAGACAGTCAGCTTACAGACCATCATTTAGTGTTGAAACAGCTCTGACCAGAGTCCAAGATGACCTATTGAAAATCCTTGATGACGGCAATGAAGCAATGCTGGTTCTCCTTGATCTTAGCTCAGCTTTTGACACTGTTGATCACAGCATCTTGCTGAAGAGGCTTTCAGCCTCCTTTGGCATCACCGGTGCTGTAAAAACATGGCTTGCCTCTTACCTGGAGGGAAGGGAACAACGAGTACTCATTAACGATAAGACGTCCAGCTCTGAAGTGATTATATGGGGAGTACCACAGGGGTCAGTGATAGGGCCACTGTTATTCATCTGTTATACAACTCTTCTTCAGAGTATTGCAGAGTAGCACAACGTTGAGTGTATGATGTATGCTGACGACCTGCAGTTGTACACAGCTACGAATCCTGCTACGAGACACGAGTCAAAAGAAAGACTAGAGTTATGTATCAGGGAGATTCGCGATTGGATGAAGGATAACGTGCTTGTTATCAATGATGGCAAAACTGAAATGCTTCATCTAACATCATCCAGGAAGCGTGGCTCAAATCAGGAACTGTCTCCACTCACGGTTGGTGACACCAGCATCTCTAGCAGCACAACTGTTCGAGACCTTAGAGTTGTGCTCGATAATCACCTAACTCTACGTCAAAATGTGAACTCCATCTGTCGGAATGCATCCCTATCTCTCTACAAAATCGGAAAGATAAGAAATCTCCATGACAATCACACAACTGAGATCCTTGTCCACTCCTTCGTCACCTCTCTTCTCGATTCTTGTAATTGTCTCCTCATCAATCTCCCCAATAAAGACATCGCCAAGCTTCAGCGAATTCAAAATTCAGCTGCCAGACTAGTTTCCAAATTACCAAGGCAAGAGCACATCACTCCCACTCTACAGGAACTCCATTGGCTGCCCGTATCCCAGAGAATCCAGTACAAAGTCATCATTCTAACTTTCAAAGCACTTCATCAACTCTGTCCCAGCTACATATCTGAACTTGTTACACCTTACATACCCACTCGATCCTTCCGCTCTGCATCTCAACACCTCATTGAACCCACGAAAGACAGGACCAAGTCATACGGATCCAGAAGATTCTCATCTGCAGCTTCGCATCTCTGGAACTCTCTCCCCACTACCTTCCGAACCATCTCAGACTTAACTTTCTTTCAATCTCAACTGAAAACCTACCTGTTTAAAAACGCTTTCTAATGTCATTTAAACTGTATTATTGTATTCATCAAAATTTAATTACATTACTGTACTTTAATATAATTTGCCTTCATTTCTCTGTAATTGATGTTTATAATGATTGATTATTATTAATATTTTCCTTATTTTGATATTTCTTTAGTTCATGAATTAGTAGTCAATATGTGTAATTTTGTTGTATTAATATTGTAAAGCGCATTGTTATTTTCGTCGAAGATGAAATGCGCTATAGAAGTCTAAAAAGGAAAAAATAAAGTAGAAAAAGAACAGGCAACCAATGTTCTGCCATTCAAATTAGAATCTATGGAGTTCCAAGATCACACAAAGACATAATAATAATAATAATAACCTAGACTTCTACAGCGCATTTCTAAATGCGCTTGTTTTAACATTCATACCATTCAGTGCATTCATTCATGGCTCGCAGTTACAAACAAAATAAAACAAAAAATAAAGAATATTGCTTAAGAAAGTTTGAAGGAAAATAAAATGGCTTGTCGATTGTAATCAACATAATAAACATCGATCAGCCAAAATGAATTCAAAGTTGAAACTTCGTAATTTAATTGCGTTATGGATATTTTTTTCCAGACACCTCTTCTTTTTGTTTTAGTCAATCAATGCGCATGCAACGTAATGTGGCTGGTTATTATCATGTTTTTACATTATTTTTTTTTACTTTGCCATCCCAAATTGTTCTTGCAGAGCTTCTTTTGTGTGATTAGTGACTAATTGTGACGTCACAATGGAGGTTCGTCACCGATTGACTAGGGGAGTCAAGCGATGGTTTATCCTGACTGGTGTATTCTTCGTCTCTTTCCTCGAGACTGGAACTGTGAGATCATTCGGGGTCATCTTGAATGATTTGACGTCAGACTTTGGTACATCGACCGCTTACATCGGGACGATCATTGGCATGGCCCATGGAGCAACGTACTGGTTATGTAAGCAATATCAGTCTCACTTACCTTTCTTCTATCTTTTTTTTCGCACACCCCCCCCCCCCCCCTTCCGCAAAAATCCATCTCTCAGACATTCTCTCTTCTTCTTCTCCTTCTTTTCTCCCCCCTCTCTCTCTCTCTCTCTCTCTCTCTCTGTCGCTGTGCATCTTTATGATTTTCATCTCTCAGGCCATCTCTTTGTCTTCCTTCCACCCCATTCTCTCTCAAAGATATCTCTCCGTACCTTTTCCACCTTTCTCTCTCCCTTTCTAGATTATCTGCCCCATTACTTTCCAATTTTTCAATTTTCCTTTGTGGTAATCTGCAAGATTCGAAAAAGAAAAGAGTGTCATCAGTGTATTTTCATGATCACTTTAAATAGCTGTGAAAGGTTCTTAAAACGTGACGAATTTTACAAAATATAGGGCTTGTAGTCGGTTTGGTAGCCCGTATGTCACCTTCTTTCCTCGGACGAATATGAAATAGGATTCCGTGACTTTGCACTAGTATTTGATTTATAAAAACAGTCAGGTTCACCGAAAATAGGCGGAAATCGATGTCTCTATAATATCTCCCGACTTGTGACGACAATGGATCTACAATTCCCACATCTTGAAGAGAAGAGACATGAAGAACACTTTGAGAAAACAGGTGTTGTAGCAAATTAAATGTTGCTTTGGGTGTTTTTCGTTGAATTTACGAGAAGTGGTAAACGCTGAGTCCGGATATTAGATTAACGGAATAATAATAATAATATTCCGCTTTTATAAAGCGCCCAATACATCGATCCAACTATGTGCGCTTTATAGATATATTATTACCCCCGTCGTCGGATTCAGGCTTTGTTGCACACAATGTATGCACATGTTTCACTCCCTGGGGAGCATTGTTGTTGTTATTGTTGTTTCCATTCAATATAAGATTCCGTAATGGCCCCCTCCCCCTTGACCGCGACCACGCCTCTCAACAAAATATTTATCATCTTACTTACTAAATTGATCTCTGATATTATGTAAACTCATTCATCCATTTCTCCATCCCTCACATCTACAGCGATCCTGAACACACCCCTCCTCAGACGTTTCTCTGTTCGTCAGGTGGTGATGGTTGGTGGTCTTGTGGGATCCCTAGGTCTCACATTATCAGCTTTTGCAATGACCGGACCTTACTTTGCAGCAGCTCTCTTCATGTTTGGTAACGATCCTTTTGGGTTTGTTTTTTCTTCAAATATGTCTGCATTTATTGAAAAATCAAATACAAAATATTCAAATAACAATAATAGAATATATAATTGAATATAGAATATATATATATATATATATATAATTGATTTACATTAAATGTGACAACTGAAATACACACAAAATGCATATATAATAAAAAAATTGAAAGTATGGAGGTAAATAAAAGAATCGAGATAAATGCAGAGGCCAACTATCATAAGCATGAATGCTTGAGTCGATAGCATCCGGGATAGCAGCCAGATCTGCCTCTGTAATTCTTCAGTACATGCTATCATTGCGGGCCATGGTTTTAAGGAGGGGGTTGGATGGGAAATGGGGAAGGGGGGGGGGGGTGGCGGGACACAATCCCCCAAATTACATAATAATTGAGATGCAAGTTTTTATTGTTTTTTTTTTGTTACATACTTTATTAGTGTATGCTAGTTGGGTTTCAAAGGTGGGAGATAGAAGCTAAGTAATACATAGTAGATGTGAGGCATTTCTGAATTAGTGGTTACAGATAGTTTGGTCAACCATGTTAATGCCTTAGGAAATATGCCACCTGTGAAGGAAAGAAAATATCGGATTTTGAGGTATTTATACATTTTTTTTAAAGTGTCGTATAGGAGATGTTGAATAATCATTCAGACTATTTTTGAAAACTGCTGTTGGATACGATCTTCTTTCAATGATAATTTAACCAAATTAATTTTATACATGACTATTGTTGATAGGCTAATATTTTTGTGTCGTTTTTCATGAGTAGAAGTTAAGTGATAACTCACTTGCAAACTTAAATATTTTAGTATAGAGAAGCAACTTAATGCATTGTGATATGATAATTTGTCTTTGTCCCTGCATGTTTTAGTGGTATATTGACGTAAAGCTAATGTAGTTTTGTCTGTTACGTTCTTTAGGAATCGGTTTCAGCACGGTTGTCTTACCAGCCAACTCCAGTCCTGTGGACTACTTTCCAGACCTGTTTGAGATTGCATCTAGTATCACCCTCACTGGAGGAGGTATCGGTCTCATGATTCTACCACTTCTCTTTGAGGTCTTCGTAAAAAACTACGGTTGGAGGGGTGCCCTGATGATTCTCGGAGCCATTAATCTTAATACTCTGGTGAGTGGTGCCCTCTTGGAGCCAGTGCCAAAGGCGAAGGAATCAGAAAAAGGAGAAGTGCCTCTTGATGATACGGTGGAGCTAACGCAGAGAGACATTAAAGGGGAGCACAGCGGACATTTTAACTCAGGACAAGATGGAGCAAATGGAAGTGTTGAAGAAGAAAATGGCAAGACTGGTCTTGACGTTGATTCCCTAAATGAACCAGAGGAATTGTTACCTCATCAAAGACACTCAGAAAACCCCAACACTAACTCCAAGTCGGACAGCAAAGTTATTATACACCGCATTAGTAACTCCGACGATGCAACCTCAAATGCCTTCCCAAACTACGCCTTTGAAGTGGACAAATCTGACAACAAACACCATCATGAACTTTCAGCATCATACAACACCACGTCCGACAGTGTAACTGTCGAAAAGGCAATCGCCTCTGAGGATTGTCCCGAAGACACCCCAAATCAGACATGTTTTGGGAGATTTTGCCATAGTGTTGCAGAGTTATTTGACCTTTATCTATTTAAAGATTACCCTGTATTCTTCGTCATCTGCTTTGCGACCATTCTCTTCGGTGTCTCTTACGATGGCTGGGTTCTCTTTGTCATCCCCAACGCAGAAGCCAAGGGGTTCGACTCACAGATGTCTGTGTACGTCGCAACAGCCGGAGGCGTCGGCAATATATTCGGACGCTTCTGTATAGGATTCTTCACAGCCAAGAAGTTAATTCCTAATGAGGTGTCCTATCTGATAATGAACCTAGTGTCCTCAGTGACATTTTTCGTCAACTATG
Organism: Strongylocentrotus droebachiensis; assembly: GCA_035222895.1. NCBI lineage: Eukaryota > Metazoa > Echinodermata > Echinoidea > Camarodonta > Strongylocentrotidae > Strongylocentrotus > Strongylocentrotus droebachiensis. The sequence goes on from JAVYIG010013620.1 coordinate 35,784, forward strand.
GCGCCACCACATTCTGGTTCTTGTCCCTCCTGTCTTTCTTCAATGGGTTCTCTCTAGGAGCCAAGACATCACTGTCGTTCTTCATTGTCAATGAAACGGTGACCACCAAGCGGTACAAGGCAGCCGTCTCTATGCTACAAGTGTCTCTTGGTATTGGCTTCCCCATCAGCGGCGCCTTATTAGGTGAGTTAAAAAAGGGCAACTTAGCACTTTGGTATTCTGTCACTTGAATACCGCTCCATATCCAAATTGTGGCGTCGGCAGACTGTCGTGTTAATAGGCGTATCGATAGTTTTCACTTCTCCCTCAAACAAGCAGATAAAAGAAATAGAAAGCCATTCATACTTAAAATCTACCGACAGTCATTTTTTTAATTGGGGTGTCAGCTCCTGCATCTTTAGCGATGCCTTTAAATTCAAATAATTACTCTAAAGTCATGTACTGTACATGAAATAATTGTCAGATATAACTGTATTCAAAATTGTCTCTGTGTTGTATATATTCATACATTACAAACCCGTTCTGTTTCTTACAGATTCAAAGCGTTCCTCCAAAGTTTCTAATACTATCAAAGCAGTATTCATCATTTCATAAAAGTCTTTCTGCACTAGTTTGGCCAGGAGGGATTAGACCTCCCTGCATGGTCAGTGACAGGTGGTTATCTTATCAAATCAGCTCTCAATTAACATAAGAAAAAGGGGACCATGGGGGACCAATGGTCACCGATTAGGCATTGTTTGCTATTGAGAGGGTGCAAGTAGCTATAAGTATAGTGCAGTGGGGCTTTTAAAAACCAAATAAGTGCAAAAGTGTATGTATATTCTTAAAGGAGTGCCTGTCATGACAAACCAGATATGCTGGAAAGTGAATGGTATTGATAGATCCCGTTTCTCTCGTTTTCATTTTTGTAATCAGGTGGAATTTACGACAGGACAAGATCGTACAACATCTCTTTCTGTGTGATAGGGTTTATAGATGTCGTCTGTGGGATTCTCATCATAGCCCCTCTCATAGCAGCAGCTTTAAGAAGACGTAAGGGCAGAGAGTCCTCACCAACGGATGAAGTGCCTGTATAACGCTTGAAGACAATCGTGCCATGAATTTTTGGGCGCTCACTGTTGCCATGATAGGGTTTGATTGACGTTTATGTGATGATCTTAGAATTGGATGGAGGAAGAGCTACGACACAGACGTTTGATTTGGAAAAACACAATGGCGCTCAAAATCATTCTATTGAGATCATACAGATGCTTGTTGCTCTTGTTAGAAGTGTTGCATAAGAGTGAACACAAATGGCGTCATATCATAGATCGATGTAATTCTTTCTTGAAACAACAGAGTAGATGATCTGTTTGAGGAGCGCCCTCACTTTCTTCATGTTCGTTGATTTCTGATCAAGAGAGGAGAATGCTGATGACATGTTTGATGAAAACTTAAGTTCAAAGAGAATTTGCTTTTTTAGAGAGAGCTTTCATAGAATTAGGATACTGATGCTATGTTTAGTTAAGCTGTACTCGTCCCAAAGAAAATTAGCTATTTTTAGAGACATTTTATGTTTTTCATTTTTATCCTGAGTTGAGGACACTGATGATAATGGGTGGTATTCTCGAAAGCGGACTAACTTTAGTCCATGGTTTAATCCACGGAATAAGTATTGAATGCAAAGTGTCCATATGAACATATTTTCTAATAATTTAATCTGTCACTAAATCAAAATAAAATATAATTACACAACTAATAAACAACAAAATAACTATGAGATAATTACTTTATCATGGTAATATAGGGACATATCAAATTATTCAAAAATATATTCATATGGACACTTGGCATTCCATACTTAGTCAGTGGATTAAATCATGGACTAAAGTTAGTCCGCTTTCGAGAATACCACCCAATATGGCCTATAAATCGATAAGACATCATGGTCCAGACATTTGGAATGCTTTACCTGACAATATTAAACACTCTGCAACTCTTTATTCATTCAAAGCATTGATGAAAAAATATTTAATATCTACATATTCAAAAACATCATAAGGGTCTCAGAGGTTTTGATTGTTTACTTAAATTAATTTTAGATGACCAGTTCATTAACAATACGAATCGAACACTTACTTCACCTGCACACACCCACTTGCACACACTTGCACATTTTTCTTCTTTTTTCTTTTTTCTTAATTTCTTTCCACTTTTTATTCAGATATTTTCTGAACAAAATCTTTATATGTGACTCTCTATTCCCCTACATTCTCCTAAAAACAGCGCCATGTACCCCCCCCCCCCCTTCCCGGCTGCTATCGCCTCAAGCTTCTTAGCTTATGGTAGTTGGCCTCTGCATTTATCTTGATTATTTTTACTTACCTCCATACTTTCAAGCTTTCAATTATGTACTTTTTTTAAAAATATTTTATTTTGTGTGTATTAAGTTGTCACTCTTGATGTAAATCAATTATATTATATACTATTATTGTTATTTGAATGTTCTGTATTTGATTTATCAATAAATGCAGAAACATCTGCTAAAAAAAAAAAAAATATGTTTAATGATATCTAATTAGACTTCCCAATGAAAATTTACTCTATTTTGGGGTTAAAAAACTTGTTATGGTTTCTATTCGTTAGTGGCTTCATGAATGAAATGAACTTGAGAGGATTACTGGTCGTGAAGGACACTCTACACTTTGCCAGGGATGTGGTATACCAGAATAGACAATGTTTACTGGATTGGTCGCAAAAACTGTCAAACTGTTAACCAATTCAAAACTTGTCTTAAGACACATTTATTCAAAATTGCTTTTGATGATTAACTTACTCTGTTCACATTGATGTGTTTTTCATATGTATTGTAATTTGTAGGTTTATTTGCACTTGTTTGTTTTGTTTCATATTGTAATTGTTTATTAGTCTATTCTGTTTGTTATAGCGCTTAGGGAATTCGGTGGTAAGCGCTTTATAAGCAACGTTTTTATCATTATTATTATTAAAGATAGAGGATCATTCTAAATGTAGCCATACGCGACTGTTAAACTTCCATTGGTGTAAAATAGAGGTGTATATAGTGGTCTAGTGGATACGTTTCTGGACTGTGGATCACAACGGTCCACAGTTCGAGTCCCGCCACGGCACTAATGTCCTGAGGTAAATGGGTACCTGGGGTGCATATTCCTGGGCTGAATAACCGGAAAATATTAACGTATGGGAAGGAGACTACCCTCATTGAAATGGAAAGATCTGATATTGTTCCAGACTTGGCAGATTAAGCCTATGTAGGTTTAATTCACGACAGTGAATCAGAATTCACATAGGGTTGTACGCAAACAATTGACATTCCTCTCCCATATAGATGTAACACAAAATAAGGCATTTGATTACATTGTTAGTGATTATATATGATATGTAGTAGTCAAAGATGGATATAAAATCAAAAATAAGATGAAAGCAACAAAAAAAATTGACAAACCAGGAAGCGAACCTAGGTCACCGGAATGGGAGTCGAGTACTTTTCCTTTCTTTCTTCTACTTGTATTTCATTCTTTCATATTTTACGTTCCTTTCAATTCTTTCTGCGAAACCTTCTTTATGAATATGTGTATATTGGTGTGTATGTGCGTGATTTTATTATGCAAGTCTTTTACTTGTTATTAATTATGTTCATTATCATGTTCTTGGTTGTAAAAGGGCCCTGATCTCAAGCAGAATTCTGCTCCCTAGTGATCCTAACCATAGTATTGTCTATTGTCATTATAGATAAACGTTGAATAAACATTCTGCAGAAGAACAGCCATTGGCTGAAGCAAGTGATCCGTGTTGAAATAAAATAAAATGAAATGAAATTACTTGAATGTATGTAATTGTGTGTATTATGTATACCACTGCTGCGGTTGACGACAAATAGTCAAGTGAAGAATAAATAATGAAAACATCGTAGGATATATAAAATATACACATTTTCGGCTTTAAACCTTTTTCAAGTAATGACAAATTGATCCAATGAGTGTTCTTCAAAACTTGAAAAAGCGACCCAGCACTAGATATATATATATATATAAAATCTCTATGCAGTGGAACAAATGATGCCTCATACATGCAGTTCTTGAAGTTACTTTGATGCTCCGTGATTAACCTGTCTGTATAGTTTCATGTGCTTCTTAATTTCAAGTATCTTAGTCGAAATTGATATCACCCTATTTTATTAAGAAAAATGTACATTATTCTAGATTATTTTGGTTGTATTCGCTACTGATTTTGTTAAAGCATTGATTTCATCGTTTAGGGTTCTCCTGAAAAAAGAGACCCACATTTTCCTATAAATTATTCAATAATCCTGAATATATTTTGGTTAATGTGCACATAACAACAAAAACTAATAAGTACATGAATATTTTACCTTCACACCGCGATCAAGGTTAATTGTCGCTAAGCCCTACACATAATAACTTATCAAAGAAATCCTTTGTAATAAATATGACAGGAACGTAAATATATAAATACAAATGCAAGGCAAAAGGATATAGGTTTAAATGGGCACATACTTCTTTACATATGACGAAATTGATAATCACGAGAGAAATACCTTTTTAATTTACCGTGTTCAAGGTAGGTCTTTGGACTGGCCTTAAAAGTGTTAAAATGGAAGATGAGAATATCAGGATTTATATCATGAGTTTCGATAGTTGATATTCCCAAATCATTTGTCTTTTTAAAACAACTAACTTCGACTGGTTTTATTTTTCTGTCACTGCCACTTCTGACCGTCTAAACTCGGTCATGTGTGAGTTAACGATCATATTCTTGTTGTCATGTGATAGAAAGGAATACGAGGTTCTCAGTGATGTATATATTAGTGAAAACATAATTTGGGATTATTGAGTAATTACATATTGTAGCTAGTTTCAATGTTAAATTGCTGTGAATGTCCTTTGTATTATCGTGCACAACAAGAACTTTTTTAAAGCAAGCTTGGTAATAAAGTAAATGGTAGAAGGTAGAGTTGGTATTCTAATTTGCATTACTTTTATTAATCGTTTTGAATCAATATTTTATATCCATATTTCCATTGTAATTTAAAAACATATACAAACTGTAAATATTCTTTACAAAGCTGTTGAAGCTAGCAAAAAAATGAAATAACACGAGATCATTAAATTATTTCATGCAGTTCATATTAAGGTACAGACACAGGGATCAGGCTCGTTGCACAGAGCGGCACCAATCTAAAGAAACCTCGCGTGTACTGCATTCACCGCTATTGCACGCTGGGCCGTGCGTTATTTGTATACAAATGTATTCGCTATTCCACATCACAAGATTGCAATTATAAAGATGTAATTTTTTTTTAATGCTCGAGTTGACTGATACAATGAAAGAAACAAGAAACATGCACATGCCTGTCAACAAAGACACACTAAAGCCATAACCTGTCACTCATTATAGTGAAACTGGAGAACATAGAGCCAAAATATAACTAAAATACTTTAAGTCCCTTATTCCTGTCTACTCCAATAACTAACCCAATAACACATTCCTCTATCGATTGAATTGCTTCAGAGGAAGATTCCAGTTCTCTGTCTAAACAATTCAGTCACTAAATAAGTGTACTAGCCCCCCTCCCCCATGACATCAGTGCCCTCTCAGTGACTCAACCCATGCTACACCATTATCACTACTGATTTATTATCTAAAATTATCGCGGATGATGCTATAAGCGTCGTACGTCTTCCTGCGCCGCGCGCGCAAATAGTTCGCGACGATTGAGCTTTATAACTTTGCATGATGGAGGTATTTCTGCATGGAAAAGAATGGATTTACAGACAAAATTTAGAAATTCATATGTAAATTTTGATTCATAATGTCGATCGAAATGGATTTGTGTATAGTGTGAACTTATGAAGGTTTCATGAAACGGCCCCCTGGTTTAATTTGGGATAGGTCTAGAGTCTATAGCCTTAGGCGTATAGATCTAACTTGAGTCTAGACCTTTTACTCCATAGATCTAACGTTGTAGGCTACATTTAGATCTACTATTGCTACGCTCCATTTATATAATAGATATACGGTACTAACAACCACTCTGAAGTTCAAACTATACACAAAACCATTTCGATCGATATTATGAATCAAAACTTGCCTTTGAATTTCTCAATTTTGTTCGCAAATCCATTCTTTTCCAGAAACACCTCCATCATGCGATGTTACAGCTCAATATAACTCTTTCATGGGGTCGAAATGACCACTTTAATACGTGGTTTCTTATATGACCACGTATGTTATGACCATGTCTTTAAAAACAACCCCGAATAACAACCCCGAATAACAACCCCGAATAACAACCCCGAAAAAGCGACCACGGCATAGGTGTTACTAGATTTCGACCCCGTACTGAGGTTGTATTCGACCCCGACGTGGTTACATTTTCCGACCCCAACACGTGGTCATTTTGCATTCCACGTACACCGTGGTCACTATGACACCTAGGCCCCGTCTTATAAAGAGTTTCGATTGATTCACAAATAAGTTGCGATTAAAATCAACTGTTTATAAGACGGGGCCCTAACGTGGTAAGGTGCATGGTTGACTACCAAAACGTGGTTAAAAACGAACACGACGTGGTCATTTTTTGACCACGTTTTTTTAAGAGTGTAGGCCTGCAATCGATATCGGCGGTCGTAGGCGCTGTGCGCAAATGTAGAAAACAAATCAATCAATAACTGTATGGTATCCGCGCTCGCTCAAAGAACATTTTAATACGCAAACCAATGGGTATCGCAGCAAAATTTTACTATTTGCATGGTAACCGGAATTTAGAGGGATCTCATTCTTGGACTATTAACCGGTTTTGGCATTTTTCGTTTCTTTACGAGAATGGCTAAAATCACGACTCCATTTTCGACCAATCAGATGGCTGGATTTCTTAAGTGAGGTATATAATTATATAATATTGACTGGCCTTGAGGGATATACCACATATATTGCCCAAACTAGACTCATATTGCCCCGAGTCAAAGACGAGAGCAATATGGGTCTTGTGAGGGCAATATATGTGGTATCTACCGAAAGTTAAGCCAGTCAATATTTGTATTGTTATCCAAATCAGACATCTAGAGCAAATACATAAATCAACCATGACAGTCTCAAAGAACTGAACAAACTTTGTCAACCAGCAGTGCTTGACGAAATTTTTGATACACTGGAAACAGTGTGCCTTAATTGGTGTGATTATTACGTCACAATAGAGTGCGCGTAAAGTGCGCATGTTTAATAGATGCGCAGTGTAAATGACATAATACGGCGCGTTCAATACTATACAAATATTGACTGCTCATGAGGATGATGGTGGGAACCACCGAGGGAGTGGTAGTTCCCACCATCATCCGATTACAGAGCAGTCCATATTTGTTTTATATACCTCATTGTTTTTATTGATTCATGATTAGGTCTAGCTGTAGGTCTAGATCTAGCTCTAAAAAACAGGAAACGAGATCAAGAGGAATTTACTCACCAGAATAAGAAAAGTCCAAGGCAAGAGTATTGAATTTCTAAGCTCTGCGGTAGCCTAGCAACTCAAAAGATTGGGGTGCGCAAAAGTCGAGGAGGGGTTAGGAGTCCTATCCCAGGGTTTGATAGTATCCCTCTGACGCAATGATACTTGATAGATCGAAATGCTCATTGTCATGTGATATAGTTTTGACCAATCAGTGAATGACAATCTATGTATGAGGTATATAATAAACAAATACCGCACGTCCCAGCGTGCAATAGCGGTGATCGAATGCAGTACACGCGAGGTTTATTTAGTTCACAGTGCGCACCATCTGAAGGAACCGAGCGTACACTGCATTTACGTTTCGCACAACAGGGTCAAGTGCGTTATTTGTTTTATAAAATAGCGACACAAATCAAAACAAACAAAAGTTTAGATCTTAAGTTAGAGTCTACGAGAGGTTGGTTCTAGAGTAAGACCTTGCAGGCTTACCAAAAAGTCCACGGGATTCATTGCCTTGATTAAAAATAAAACCCATAGATCTATACAGGGGGTCTAGAGACGAGTCTACATCAGACAGCTGAAATTCCTTGCTTCATTATAAAATCCAAAAGTCAAAACAGGCCTAAATCCAAGGCAAAAGTAAAATAAAAATTTGCTTTCTAATAATACCCCGCTCTATATAGCTAGCTAGCTATAGCTAAGCTACGCGTACGCTGCGCTGGGGATCACTCGAGGGAGCTATAAGCGTACTACACGTACGCGCTGGATATCCATGGTATCGTGCAATATAACTTTTTTTGCGCTTTTTGGGGGCAAAATCGTGCATGCATCAAAAATTTGTGCATGTCATATGACGCGTATTGACCAATCGCGATGCTTAAAATACTAGAGCCATTTTATAAAAGACTATATTTTCACTCGTCTCTACACGCAAAGTCTATACGGGCAGGGAGACCAAGGAAAATACAAAGAATATCCCCCCTCCGTTCCCACAGCTAGTGAAAACAATACGGTTTTGTAAATGACCAGCTCAGATGTCTGATACGGGTAATGATAGTATATATTAGATAGCATAGACAGATACCGAGATGTGATTAGTCCAGAGCTCGTCACGTGATATCAATTGCGAGGATTTTCCTGGCCGGTTATATTTTACCAGCTGGTGAAATGAATATATTTGTAATCAATGCATGTCGCCCTCTTGAGGACTGTATGTGACATATGTCACCAATTACACACATTACACCATTACCGAGGGTCATTTATTTTTTTTTATTTTTCATGAATATTTGTTTCCCTTTGAAATTATTTTTTCCACATTTTCTTTTTTTCCCTGAAAAATGCTTTTGGGGGTTTTAATTTTTTTTTTTTTTTTCTTGAATTAGCTCGACAGATTATTTTTCCGTAATTTTTTTTTTTTGCACTTATTTTTTATTTTGATCGTCCCCGAAAACAAAAATGAGTCTGGCAAAAAGAAAATATGTACCACCCCCCCCCCCCCCCCAACAACAAAAAAACCCAAGGCTATCTAATATAACAGTTATTGACTGGCAGGGGGTATATTATACAAATATTGACTGCTCATGAAGATGATGGTGGGAACTATCACTCCCAAGGTGGTGTTCACACAGGCCCTTCTATCACCCCCGAGGCGAAGCCGAGGGGTGATAGAAGGGCTGGTTTGACCGGGCCGTTTGTCCTACCAGTTTCGTTTGTCCGTCAGACATAATATGCGGGTTTTCTGCTCGCACGGATCGTCCGTGACTCGCACGGATCGTCCGAGGGACGATCCGTGCGGTTCACTATCCGCACAGTCTGTCCTCACATTGTTTTACGTGTATATTTGATAAAAGGAATCAACTCGGCAAATAAATGTATTTAGACTCATTGTAAATCATGTGGTTGACATTTTTTCTAGAAATTACATTAACTCTCTAAAAAAAGGGGTTTTTGCTGGTATCAAATTTGAACAAAAAAAAAAGGTCACTTTTAAATTTATTTTGGTGGGGGGGGGGTGGGGGTAGCAACTGGCTGAATACTGCACCTATGGTGTCGAGGGGCTCTTTCTTCATTTTTTTTGTTCGGTAATAAATAAGGTTAGTTTATGTGGGTGTCACTCAGGTGCGGATATACGGGGGGAGGGGCGACGGACCCGCCCCCCCCCCTCTTTGAAAAAAAAGAAAGGAAAGGAAAGAAAAGGAAAGAAAAAGAAAAAGTAAAGAAAGAAGGGCTAAAAAAAACGACTTAGAAGTGGACACATCAGGGCACTCACCTATCCGTATCATGGAAAAAATACACGGGGGCTCGGGGCGAATTAGCCCCGAAATGCCAAAAGAGCACCCGAAAGTCAAAAAAGAGCCCCCCCCCCAAAAAAAAAAAAAAAAAAAAAAAAAAAAAATTGCATAGAGTTCATTGCAAAACAAAAAATAAAGAGTGTTATTTTCATGCAAGCAAGCTTGAAAAGTAGCCCCCAAAATTGTTTAATTATTTTTCCCCTGATCCGTATATTGGACAAGGCCCTGGGGCAGCTAGCCATACTCCAATATTTGGGTCGTTTTCCGGTCAGAACTAGCCCTAATTATCATTCCAGGATTTTGTTTCAGAACCTGAGACAACGTTCCCCAATCCCTTTAAGTTTCAAAAAGTAGACTTCATTGACCTGTAATATGATAACTATATGATTTCAAGTTGTGTTTATACCCTTCAGAACCAGAGTGAAAAGAGTGTTTACTATAACACTTTTACTAATTTATACGTAGCAGATTCTTCGGAACGAAAACATGCCAAGAAAAACAACTTGTAGTTTTTGTACGATTCAAATTGTATAGGCGGGGGGTGGGGGTGCGACACCCCCCCCCCCCCACCTGTCAGGATATTGTCGGTAAAATTGCGCTGCCGTCGGGAAAAAAAAGAAAAGGTGG
>JAVYIG010013621.1:0-46188 GCA_035222895.1 Strongylocentrotus droebachiensis
TTGCGAGATCACGGTTAGTGAATTTCCCCATATTTTCACAATGTAGGCCTAGACCGAATACGAGACGGGTGTTATTTCCTGTTATTTTGATCTCTCATGATCTTTCTTTCCTCATCCGGAAGAAGTCACCTCTGATGATCTAGGGGTTAACAGAGTCTATACAAGTTCCAGAGAACTATTAAAAAGGTATATGAAAACCAAAGAGAGAGAGAGAGAGAGAGAGAGAGATTAAGAGAGGGAGGGTGGAGAGAGAAAGTGAGGGTGAGATAGAGGGATATAGAGAGAGGGTCAGAGAGAGAAAGAGAGAGAGAGAGAGAAAGAATAAGGAAATATGGCCTGACAATGTCTACGTAATCAGAACAAATTAATTATAGATTGGAATAAGAAAGAGAAGAAATGGTAGAGGTAACATAATTTTCATATATATGTCAATGTATACTGCTGTTTTGTATTATATTTCTTGCGGTTTGGGCGGGATAGAATCGTTTCTGTTACAGTAGTCTTAAATACTAATTTCTTGTATATTTCTTGAAAGAGGATATTAAGCATACTTTCAACACGCACCTGGATGTCGGAACATGTTGTACATCTGCTTTGCTACAAAATATCCCATTTTGCTGCAGGCGTACTTCCCAGGTCGGAATTCCAGTTGATACCAGTTGAAACCAGTAAGGATTTCAAACTGGTATCTACTGTTTTCAACTGGTCTCAACTGGTACCAGTTGATACAATTTTGAAAACTGTAAGCATAAAATAAGGATACTAGTTTGTTTGCAAGATCATGGTTGGTGGATTTCCCCATATACAATGTAGGCATATGCCGAATACGAGGTGGGTGTTATTTCCTGTTATTTTGATCTCTCATGATCTTTCTTTCCTCATCCGGAAGAAGTCACCTCAGATGATCTAGGGTTAACAGAGTCTACAAAAGTTCCAGAGAACTATTAAAAAGGTATATGAAAACCAAAGAGAGAGAGAGAGAGAGAGAGAGAGAGAGAGAGAGAGAGGGAGGGTGGAGAGAGAAAGTGAGGGTGAGAGAGTGGGATATAGAGAGAGGGTCAGAGAGAGAGAGAGAGAGAGAGAAAGAGAGAGAAAGAATAAGGAAATATGGCCTGACAATGTCTACGTAATCAGAACAAATTAATTATAGATTGGAATAAGAAAGAGAAGAAATGGTAGAGGTAACATCATTTTCATAATTATATATGTCAATGTATACCGCTGTTTTTTGCTTTGTGAAGAGTTATTTGTAATACTTGGTGCTTTTAAATGTAAATGAAAAGGATCAGTTTCTGTCTCTTAAAACCACCTTATCTTTCACTATACCCTCTCTTATTCATCACTATAGTCTGTTGAGAGCCAGAAGGGTGTTAACTCTGTGTTGAATAATTATGAGTTAACGCCCTTCTGGCTCCAAACAGAATTACCGTACATACTTTTTCTCTAGTTATTTACCTTTGTTGTTCTCTCTCTCTCTCTCTCTATCTCTCTCTCAGTCTCTGCTCTATATTACCCATACCGTCACTCGCTCTCTCTCTCTCTGCTCTATACTCTTCCTGTCACTCACTCTCACTCTCTCTGCTCTATATTACCCTTCCCAGCACTCTCTCTCTCTCTCTCTCTGCTCTATTTAGCCCTTCTTGTCACTCACTCACTCACTCTCTCACTCTCTCCCACTCTCTTTCTCTGCTATATACCTTTCCCGTCACTCTCACTCTCTCTCTCTCTCTCTCTATCCCTCTCCCTCTCTCTGATACCTTAATTAGGGACGATAAGAAGTGCACCAGTTACACGTTGTCTCCTGGGTATCGACTGCACATTTTTAATGTGGTTTATTACTAAGCAGTCACAAGGTGGCGCTAGAACAACGCAAGATTCAAGATTCAAGATTTTATTGTCCATAATATAATACAGAAATTTGTTTTCCATTGGTATAACATGTAATACATAAAACATAAGACAAAAACATGGTGTCGTGTGCTGAAAGCCAGAAGGGCGTCAAGACTCTATAAGAAAAAGTCTATGAGCAGGTACGGTCCTCCGGCTTTCAGCACAAAACATGACAAGACAGTAATATGACTTATACATAGCAAGAATTTTAAATTCAATTCTGAATCACATCATGAATAAATTCAGGTATGAATATAGATGTGAATATGAAAGTAGAATAGGAGCAGCATCACAATCGAAATACGAGCAGAAAGATAAAGGAAAAGAGAGCTCAAGCTCGAAGGACTGATAGAAGAGAGAAATATAGGGAAAGTTGGTAGGGGTCCAAAGGAAAATGGGAGAGACAGAGAAGGAGAGATGGCATAATTTCCAATCAGATTATAATGCATGACATAAAAATACAACAAAAATCAGCAGCAGAGCTAAACAACGGTTGTTTTGACCCACAAAGGTGATAAGGCGGAAAATTTTCCAACCCAATCCCTATAAGTTAATTTACTGGGTGGGTAGAAAAAAAGTTAACAAATAATCATAATCGCTATTATAATGAAAGAGCCATCAATTATTTGGACGTCTGTGATCACATTAATGTTTGCTTTTACCTCAATTTCGGGAATCAAGATCCAGATTGATCATTTGCCACAACCTGATAACTCAATGTTTATATATCTTCTTGTACAGATATCATACATGTAAGTTTTAACAGTCGTAGAGTTGTAATAAAACCAATGATTACTTTATGCATTGTATTTTATGTCTTTGCTATTTTTGTTTTCTATTTCCCTTTTTTAGAACACATACACATTTGTATTCATAACAATTTTTCCTTTAAACCACCACTATTAGAGAACCATTTGTTTCCAGTCTCACCTTTTTGTATTCCTTTTGTTGTATGTTTGTTACGCCGCATATAAATTAACTACTTATCATATTTGGATCATTAAATGAGTAAGATGTGTACTGTATTCGTGTGAATATCAAATGAAACATTCTACATCATAATAGGGCAATCCCCATACATGATACAAGTGCCATCATAAATATATGATAGAAACAACTCGTATACAATAATAAAAAAGTAATAAAGTTACTTGAGTTTCGTATGCAGCTGGTAAAGATTAACAATACTATTAGACACAGATACTTAATCTTCCAACACATATATGCATCTTTTGTATGAACTTCGTGAATTCTTTCGTCACACAAACCTATTTACAACACAATAAATAGTGCTACTCTAGTAGCAATCCAACGTGTACTTGTCGAAATAATGAATGATATAATGTGTGTACGTATATACATTTATACATATACAGTACATGTAATACAAAAGTTGGTTCATAATAAAGATATGTACATTTTTACAACAAGTACATTAATTAGCTTCATGCATTCCATGGGACTCATAGGGTATATGTCTCACAATTGCTCCGCAAAACGCGACAATTGCTCCGGTGACAAATGCTCCTCGAACTCATGCGGAGCAAATGTAGGAGGGGGCAATAATTGTCGGCGGAGCATCTGTCGATCGGCGGAGCAATAATCGCTTCATGTGGAGCAAATGTCGGAGGAGCAATTGTCGGCGGAGCTAATGTCGGCGGAGCAAATGTCGGCGGAGCAACTGTCGTTCGAGGAGCATTTGTCACCGGAGCAATTGTCGCGTTTTGCGGAGCAATATTGTCGGCGGAGCAAATGTCGGCGGAGCAATTGTCGGCGGAGCAATTGTCGGCGGGAGCAAATGTCGGCGGAGCAATTGTCGGCGGAGCAAATGTCGGCGGAGCAAATGTCGGCGGAGCAAGTGTCGGCGGAGCATTTCCCTTGTAAAAAAAAAAACATGGTTTTACCATCATAACCATGGTAATACCATGGTTCACCCATGGTTTTACAATGGATCGACTGTTTTCAGGATCCAACCGTGAGTATCCATGGTTTTACCAACATAACCATGGTTAGACAATGGTTAAACCATGGTTTTACCACTGTTAATAAACCATGGTTTAAAAACTATGGTTAAACCGTGGTTAAACCACAGTTATTACACCACGTACGGTTTCAAAATTATGGTTTAACCATAGTTTTACAGCAGTTCAAAAACCATGGTAACAAAACCATAAATAAACCATGGTTTAACTATGGTACTAAAACCATAGTAATGAAACCATAGTTAAACCATTGTATTACAATGGTTAAAAAACTATGGTTAAGAAAACCATGGTTAAACAACGGTATTGCCAACGTTGAAAAACCACTGTTATTTAACCATGGTTATACCATGGTTTTAAAATGGTTCGAAAACCATAGTTTTTTAACCGTGGCAATATCATGGTTTAACCGTGGGTTCTTAACGATGGTTCTTTAACCATGGTTAAACCATTGAATAACCATCGTTAAAAAACCATGGTTAAGAAACCATGGTTAAACAACGATATTGCCAACGTTGAAAAACCACTGTTATTGAACCATGGTTATACCAAGGTTTTACAATAGTTCAAAACCCATAGTTTTTTAACCGTGGCAATATCATGGTTTAAACGTTGGTTCTTAACGATGGTTCTTTAACCGTGGTTAAACCATTGAATAACCATCGTTAAAAAACCATGGTTAAGAAACCATGGTTAAACAACGATATTGCCAACGTTGAAAAACCACTGTTATTGAACCATGGTTATACCATGGTTTTACAATAGTTCAAAAACCATAGTTTTTTAACCGTGGCAATATCATGGTTTAACCGTGGGTTCTTAACGATGGTTTTTTAACCGTGGTTAAACCATTGAATAACCATCGTTAAAAAACCATGGTTAAGAAACCATGCTTAAAACCATGGTTTTACCACGGTACAAAATTCATGGTAACAAAACCATATGGTTGAACCATTGGATAACCATTGCTAAAAAAACCATGGTTAAGAAACCATGATGTAACCATGATGGTTTTACCATGGTTGAAAAACCACGGCTATTGAACCATGGATGAAACCATGGTTTTACCACGGTACAAAAACCACGGCTATTGAACCATGGTTGAACCATTGGATAACCATTGCTAAAAAACCATGGTTAAGAAACCATGATGTAACCATGGTTTTACCATGGTTGAAAAACCACGGCTATTGAACCATGGATGAAACCATGGTTTTACCACGGTACAAAAACCACGGCTATTGAACCATGGTTGAACCATTGGATAACCATTGCTAAAAAACCATGGTTAATAAACCATAGTGAAACCATGGTTTTGCCATGGTCGAAAACCACTGTAACTAAACCATGGTTAAAAACCATGGTTTTTACCACAGTTGAAAAACCATGGCTATTGAACCGTGGATGAAACCATGGTTTTACCACGGTTGAAAAAACACGGCTATGAAACCATGGTTTAACCATAGTTTTACAACTGTACAAAAAACTAGGTAACGAAACCATTTTTAAAAGTTCTACCAAGAGTTCTACCACCATGGTAAAGAAATCATGTGCAATTAAACCATGGTTTTGCCATGGTTGAAAACCATGGTAACGAAACTATAGTTAAAACGATGGTTTTACCGAGGTTGACAAACTACGGTTACGAAACCATAGTTAAACCATGGTTTAGAATTGTTCTGATACCATAGTTATAAAAACATGGTTAAACCATGGTTTTACCACAAATCAAACAACG
Organism: Strongylocentrotus droebachiensis; assembly: GCA_035222895.1. Taxonomy (NCBI): domain Eukaryota; kingdom Metazoa; phylum Echinodermata; class Echinoidea; order Camarodonta; family Strongylocentrotidae; genus Strongylocentrotus; species Strongylocentrotus droebachiensis. The sequence continues at coordinate 5,611 of JAVYIG010013621.1, forward strand.
GTCTGACCATAACTACACTTTTGACATGGTCTCAACACGAGTATTAAAAAAAAAAATAACTACTATCATGTAACCAATGTAGTTATGACCACTATATACATGTATGACCAGCACTACTTCATTGTTTTGATGACCTTGAACTGATTCGATAATATGGAATTGTACCAATTTGCCCCAAAATAAATACAATTATTAGTGTGTTTGCTGCCATCTAGTGGTGGAATGCACACTGTATTTCCAATTTTGAATTTCTTCACTCCAGCCATTACTTTGCCGTTTCGCCAAATTTGTCTTCCTTTAAAACCCAGAATATAGGGGATAAGGGTTAGATTTACACCAGGAAAGAAGAATTGTAAGAGACTAAGAGTATTCCAGAGCAAGAATTGAACAACATGAGAAAAGATCGAAACTCGAAGTAGATCTAGATTTCAATTTACCAGACAGTCACACTGGTATACAGACTACAGTACAGTCCCACACAGCCACTCATGTGTGGGAAAATATCGGTCTGCAGAAAACGACCAACTTTGCTTTGCTGCTGAAGCTATACTTTAAGGTCAACATTTTCTCCAGGAGGTGAGTAATAAGATTAAACATAATTTAAGGCTTGATACAGAATTGGGTATGCTTTCTGTAAAAATTAAGAAATTTGGTTATAAATCTCGGTTATCCTCTACTTTAGTGTGTTTTATTATGTTGGGTTTCTAACTTCAGTTTAACCCTAACCCTATAACCCTAAACCTAACCCTAACCCTAACCCTAAACCTAACCCTAACCCTACCCTAACCCTAACCCTACCCTAACCCGGCCTAACCCTAACCCTAACCCTATGATATGCACGTAGATTTCTAGAGCTGTTAACTGAAGTTAGAAACCCAAAATAATAAAACACACTAAAGTATAGCTATAGGATTGCCTAAATCTCATTCTTCCTTTTGATTTTTTGTAAATTTTGTTCATGAAAAAAAAAAAAACGGATTGCAATTGATGATGATAGTAGATTTACTAGATTATATTCCATACTGTACAATACTGCATCCATGAAAGTAACGTACTCCATGGAGCTCCGACGCCGATGCCAAAGGCATCGAAGCTCATGCAGATGTGGCCCGTTTATGAAAACGATTCAAACAGCGGCTGAGCGGGTTTGGTCACATGTTTTCGCAAAGTAGATACTGAAAAAGAGGCAGTCTAATTACAACTTTGACTAGACTTAACAATATTTTTTTTTACTCCTTTGGGCATCTTTCCAACCACTTGAAATCATAATATGAAGAAGTCTCGTGGGGGAAAAAGGGTGATTCTTTGTGCTAACCCGACGATTCATCCATGTTCGTTGATTTAACATGGCGAGGAGAAAGTACGCATGCGCGGTCACGGCGGAGCAAATATTAATATTCATGATAGGAGGGGGGTTTTCGGCCACTTAAGACAAAATCCTATTTTTAGGACTCTTTACTTCCTATTATCATTTCTTGTTCAAATCATGAAGCAAATATTATTATTCAAACAAACAAAGAATCCCAGAAAAAAAAATCATGAATTGCCATGACAATATCCATTTCAATTTTCACTGTTTCGGAGACAGTTATCGACCTAGCGAGACAGTTTTTGGTCGTATGTACAAAGTTAATAGGAAGCACGCCCGCGTCGTGCGTTTCCCCGCTGATCTAAAGCACTAGCGGGCGGAGCAGGTATCCCGAGCCGGAGCTCGCCATGCCGAAAACTAGTTCTGCGGTGATCGGAAATTGGAATCTGAATTGGACAGAGATATCGTGTGTGCGTTGCGGTGTTCGGCTGCATTGATTTAATACATGCGATGAGATACTTTTGAGCTTGCGGCTCACACAAAATCGGGCTCTAAATATGAAAAATACTTGAAATAAAGCTCATTTTATGGTACCCATATTTCTTACAGACATGCGTAAGATACTCAATTTTTCAGATTCGGGTAGCGGGACCGCTGATTACATCGCTAAAATGTGATATTTTAGGATATATTTTCCATTGCAAATGTGGTTCTTCAGTGACTCTGGCATGGTATGTGTGGGATATGTGATATGCTATCATGGGATGTATTTTAAAGGAATTTTACCATGCATCCAAAGGACCGGCCGAAAACTGGTGATGGTCGATTACCCCCTCCTTTACTCTAGGCGCCGTTCGCTCTAAATTGCTGTATAGGCCTATATAAGAGGTTGAGAAGGGCTTTGTTTCTTCGATTCATGCATAGAGACTATTCAGCAATTTCGAGTAAACAGCGCTGTTTGAATCATTTTCATAAACGGGCTCTGAGCACGTTCGTGTACCCAAAATCTCTGGTAAAGGGGTACTTTAACGCAACAAAGTCTGGCCCATATTGACTTAAATAGGTTCTTTAAAAAATCTGGCCCGTATTAAAATTACACACAGGAGATAGGGGGTGCTTTCAAAGGGGGAGGTACATTTGTAGAGTGTACATGTTGAGTGGATGAGCTGCGAGTGGGGGCGGACGTGTTTCTGCTGAGCTCCCTTGTTTCTCATATTTTTTCCGTTTTGGCGTTTGTTTCTATGCTGTGATTGGTACTAAAGTGATGATCTGGACGCGTACAAGCCATTTCTAGGATGAGTCTTTTGATTTAGCTTTTTGATTTTCATATATTTGGTGATTTAGTGATCAAATTTTGGTTTTTTGATAGTGAAGGAAGTCAAAATTGCAGTTGTTTTTGCTGCGCGTAGTGCTAAACACCTGTTGTCAGTGACAACATATTGCGCACTCTGTTATTTGTTTTATTACTTCTTTGATTTTAATTGCGCATATACACCTGCGCCAGCGCCTTTTATTTGAAGTACGCGCAGAGGAATATCCTTTATTACAATATGAACATTTTATGTTACTATTAATATGAAATAATATGAATAATAAATAAATAAATAAATGAATAATAATAATAATAATAATAAATAATTATATTACTGGATTTGTAAAGATATATATATTACGCTTTGTACTGATATGTGCGTTGGGTGTGTTTGAGTGCTGATAATATTATTATAGTTCACAATTTGGTGTTTATTCAATTATTGTTTTTATATTTTCCTGTTTTATGTGATTAACTTAATCATAATTTGTTCTTGAATCGATTGGGTGAGTGGTACATACGCGGTATTATTTTATTTTACTTTTAGGCTCTGTATAAGCTTGGCTTGTTAGAGCTCTTGTGAGTAGTGTGCCGCGGGGTTTCATATCCTTAAACTGCTGGCGAACAGAGCAACAAGACCAAGCTCTGTAATTGTTAGGTTTCTCCAATGGTAGGTTTGTCCAATAATGCCGAGTTTGTGCCACGGAACTTAGTCGGACATTTCGATTATATTCTTTTTATGTCATACGTCTTTATCTTTTTAAACAAAATATTTTTTATAGTTTAGTCTACCTTAATTGCTGATACCTCCTCAAAATATATACGATAGACTATCATTAATTCTGCTGCATTACCATATAGCTTATTTAGAGGTTACTGCAGATCAAATCAATTGATTCATAATATATTATAATCAGTTACTCAATTTATTATTCAAATTAGTTTGATATCGTAAGGTAATTCGATCTGCCCTTAATCTCCTTAATATTCTTGCACTTAGTTCGAGAAAAAAAAATCTTTGTTTCTCTACTATAATCAGTGTTTTTATCACAGCACTGAATAGACATAATCAATAAAGTAAGGTAATATTTTGTTGGTTCAATTAGTACTCTTATCATAAGAGTAATTGTAATCGCCTCATTCTTTTAATAATTGTTAATTGGTTTTGCCATGCTTAGTTGTAACCACTGCCCTGTGGTTCAGGTTCTCTTTAGAATCTAATTAAGGCTAAGGGAGCAAACCCTAACAGAAAACCATGCCACCGTGACAGCATTGAGGGCGATTGACGATACGGAACTCCCGACATCCTTCGACCAGTCACTGCAGGGTCTAGTGGTTCACACCCGTCCTGGTTTGTCCTCGCCGGTGTGAAACTGCCACCAGTTCCCCGAGAGAGTGCCGGTAGTAACTTGCAAGAGCTACCGGTACTTATCCACCTTTGCAAGCAGCCTTCATTATGAGCAACAGTATGAAACTTCATACCGGTTCGGTCGTCTTCCGGGTTAACAAGGACCGCGCTGTTAGATCAGGACTTCCGTCGACAGTGCCAAGTATGCTAGGAAGCAAACAACAACAACAAAAAGATGACACCAGCGGAATAACTACAATGACGTTTGGACAGTGGAATGTCAGGACACTCCTCGATCGGGAAGGAACTGGCAGGCCAGAGAGAAGGACTGCCCTTGTAGCCATGGAGCTGGAGAAGTACAAAATTGACATTGCTGCTCTGAGTGAAACACGTTTCTCCGAGTCAGGTAGGCTCGATGACATGGGCTACACATTCTTCTGGAGCGGCAAGCCGGACGGGGTACGACGAGAGGCTGGAGTGGGATTCGCCATCAGAAAAGAGATCTTAGCGAAGCTCACAGAAATGCCTAAAGCGGTGAATGATAGAATTATGACAATGACAGTACCACTGATGAAGAAGGGAAATGCTACTCTCATCAGTGTATACGCACCAACCATGACGAGTCCGGATGAAACAAAGGAGAACTTCTACAATCAGCTTAGACGAACGTTGCGGGACACCCCCCGGACTGACAAGCTGATATTGATGGGAGACTTCAATGCCCGGGTAGGACGAGACTATGAGAAATGGCAGTCGGTGTTAGGCAGGCACGGAATCGGTAAATGCAACACCAATGGTGAGCTACTTCTAGCGCTGTGCTCTGAGTTCGAACTCATACTGACAAACACCGTGTTCAAGCAGAGGGAAGAACACAAAACCACCTGGATGCACCCTCGCTCTAAGCATTGGCACCTGATTGATTACATCATAACAAGACAACGAGACAGAATGGATGTTCACAGCACAAGAACTATGCGTGGAGCTAACTGCTTGACCGATCACCAGCTACTAAGATCAAAGATTGCATTTGCTTTACGTTCAAAGCGTAGGAAGCAAGGAGCTACTAAACTTGCAAAGCTAAACACAGACCGGCTACACGTCAACACACAACGGCTAAAGCTAGAGGAAGATATGGAGAAAGCTCTGGCGACTTGGGGAGTGCAAGAGGGAATGACAGTTGATCAGACCTGGGCATCACTCAGCAAAGTAGTATATGACACAGCGAGCAACACCCTCGGTAAACCAGAGCGAAAACACCAGGACTGGTTTGACCCAGAAGACTCCGAGCTTCTGATACTCATGAAGAAAAGGAATGAAACACACCAACGTGTATTACAGACTAGAAGCACCAGGTCCACCACCACCGCGTACAAGGAAGCCTGCAGACACTTGCAGAGGTACACACGGAAAATGAAAACCACCTGGTGGGAGAAAAAGGCAGAGGACCTGCAGCGCTCCGCAGACAATAATGACATGAAGTCCTTCTACACTGGACTGAAAGAAGTCTGGGGCCCCCAGACTAGGAGTACAGTTCATCTCAAGTCCCTGGACGGTAACACAACCTTTTCAGACAACAAAAGGGTGCTTGAACGATGGTCGCAGCATTTTGAGACACTACTCAACCAGCCAGGAGATATCGAGCCTGCAGCGCGTGATAGGATCAACCAGCGACCTGTAGTTACTGCACTCGATGATATTCCAACACGAAAAGAGCTAAACCTGGCAATTGCCTCCTTGGGTGATGGCAAGGCACCCGGAGTGGATGGGATACCAGGCGAGATATGGAAGCACGGAGGAGCCACACTAACCAACAGTTTACTAATGCTGATACAACAAGCATGGGCAGAAGGCTCCGTACCTCAGGAATGGAAGGATGCTAATATTGTCGCCATCTTCAAAAAAGGAGATAGAACTCAATGTGGAAACTACAGAGGAATATCGCTATTGTCAATAGCAGGGAAAGTTTTTGCCAGGATCCTTCTGAACAGATTGAATGCCCACATAGCACCAGATATATTGCCGGAGACGCAATGCGGATTTAGGAACAACCGCAGCACAGTAGATATGATCTTCTGCCTCAGACAACTACAGGAGAAGTGCATTGAGCACAACCGATCCCTCTATGTGGTTTTTGTCGATTTCACGAAAGCCTTTGACACTGTTGGTAGGACAGGTCTTTGGGAGCTACTACGAAAGTATGGATGTCCCGAGAAGTTCACCGGAATGGTAGAGTCCTTACATACGGGTATGATGGCTAAAGTCAAGGAAGCAGGCGAAACATCCCATAGCTTCCCTGTAAGTAACGGTGTAAAACAAGGATGTGTGTTGGCCCCTACGCTGTTCTCCATCTTTCTCTCGGCGATGCTGGAGGAGGCCTTTGCGGACTTTGAGGAAGGCGTTTACATACAATCACGTCAAGACGCCGACCTATTCAATGTCGCACACTTCAAAGCTAAGACGAAGTCTACACAGATTCTCGTGAGGGAACTCCTCTTTGCAGATGACAGCGCTCTTGTTTCTCATACACCAGAGCAGATGCAACATGTTATAGATGTATTTTCATCAGCATCAAAGAAGTTCGGTCTACAAATAAACATCAAAAAGACTGAAGTACTATTCCAACCAGGTACAGACCACCGAGAGGAGGAGGAGATCCTAGTGGATGGGACAGCCCTAAACCAGGTAGATGACTTCACTTACCTCGGCAGCACTATATCCAAAGACGGACGCATCGACTCTGAGCTGGTGAAAAGAATGTCAAAGGCCAGCAGTGCCTTTGGAAGACTGCGAACCAGGCTATGGAACAACCATCATGTCTCAACAAGAGTGAAGTGCAAAATCTACAGGGCTATCGTCCTATCCACTCTCTTATACGGTGCGGAAAGCTGGACTCTCTACAAAAGTCAAGTAAAGAAACTTCACGCGTTCATGATGAGACACCTTCGAGCAATCATGAGAATCAGTTGGAAGGACAAGGTGACCAACAAAGAGGTACTAGAGCGAGCAAACCTTCCTTCTATGGAGGACCTGCTCATCAGGAAGAACCTACGATGGACAGGCCATGTCATCAGGATGCCCTCTGAGAGGTTACCAAAGCAAGTACTATTCTCGCAACTACCCGCTGGCGAAAGAGGGATTGGTCGTCCACGGCTTCGCTACAAGGACACGATCAAGAGGAACCTTAAGCGGAGGCAAATTGAAACCAAGACTTGGACAACTGCTGCAGGCCAGCGAGCTGTATGGAGAACAGCTGTAAAGTGAAAATGAAGGCGGTCATTGTCGCTTCGCGACAGACAGCTACTACTACTACATGTTGCTAATATCAACTCATAATTTTCGCTATATTTGATTTGAGAGCATATAATACAATTCTACAATGTGCTAATATTTTTTTTCTTTTTTTCAGGGTATCTTCGGCTGCGGGAAAGTCATCAACGTGGACTGTTCCAGTGAACATGCAGTCTTGATTTGTAAGACTAAACTGTCCAACAAACTTCACGGAAATTATGCAAGACATGGGTGAGAGTTTGAGAATTCATCTGTATGGGATCCCTATAGAGGAGAGCTTTTCAAAATTATACCAGTTATGCCGACCAGCAAACATTCAGCAAGTACATCCAATACAATCGACCCTGTCACCTTTGTTCGGTCGGAAGGAATCTGAGAAAGTAATCTTCAATACACAGCTTTTTTTCGAGCAAAACTTTTAAATTTGCCGCACAGATGTGACGTATACGCCTCTGTCTGTGTTGTGAGGACCCTACGTCACAAAAAATGTCGCGCAATGCATTGTGAGAGGAACCGGCTCGATCATTCACTTGTTTTTTGCTCATTAAAGCCTTACTGCACTCCTTTTAGCTACTTGCTCCCTCTATATAGAAAACTTCCCCAATCGGTGCCTGTTGGTTCCCCATGATCCTCTATTTCTTATGTTATTTGAGAGCCGAGTTGATGAGATAGCCACCTGTCAGTGATCTCACCGTGTGGTCTAATCCCTTCTGGCCAAACTAGTACAGATGGCCTTTAAAGACCGCCAATACTACTGGGCCAGAAGGGATTTGACCACACAGCGAGGTCACTGACAGGTGGCTATCTCATTAACTCAGCTCTCAACTAACATAAGAAAAAGAGGATCATGGGGGATCAACAGGCACCGATTGGGGAAGTTTTCTATATAGAGGGAGCAAGTAGCTACAAGTAGGACAGTGGGGCTTTAAACAAAATTATTAAAAATAAGTCTGAGCACCATTTTCCAAAACCAAGTTATTTTGGGGCTGTACAGATCTTTGTCTATCTAATCGACTCAACTTTTCAGTGGAGTGGACTTGTACTTTAACACTTATTAAAGTAAGGCTGTGCATAACCGTGTAATGAAGTACTCGAGTACACTCCCAGGCTTACAGTCGAATGTTTTTTTTGGTTGAATTTTGTTGATATTTTTTGTTGTTGAAGTGAACTTCTTTATGTATAGTAAAATTATACCTTTACCTTCACACGTATAATTCATCAATACAAAATTTTAAAGAATTCTTTTTTAGAATATTTATTTTTGTCATGACATCTCATCAAAACTTTCCAGATAGCCTTGCTACTGGTATGACGCAGCACTTTATAGTCATTATTAAGCTGTTCAATAATGGTTCACATTTATCTGCCAGTTTTACCAGTATTTTATCAGCAAAAATATAAAAATGCTTGTTTTCGTGTTAGGAATATCTTTCATTCAGATTAGATTTACATTATAATAATTTGGTTTACACAACTGATATGTACATGTATACATGTATATGCCCCAAAATTTGCCAGCGTTTGAGACTTTCCATCTATTTAGATATTCATGTTTAGAGAGAAGGTTGAGTTCTGGGAAGAGGTGAAAAACAAATTGTGAGCTTTATCATTGTATTATGTAAGTGTGGCAGAACATCAGATAAAAATGTGCCCTGAAAAGCATGGATCTTTAATCAAATGCCTTAATATTCTAAACATGGCATGTAACATTATAAATTGAGGTTCGATTTTTACGCCAAATGTTCATGTAGTCCCATATTCACATCTTTCTGTGTACAGTGCTTGTAACTTTACCAAGACTGGACCAAATTTCTTATAATTTTGATGATTCCAGAACCTTGCAGTACACACCAATACTTTTATATGCTAGATGATCAACCTGTCCTGATCGATTCCACAACGTTTCTTTCACAATGCAGTCGCATGACCAGAACTTAACTTTATTTTTAAGCTGTTCAATATTGGTTCACATATATCTACCAGTTTCACCAGTTTTAAATGACATTGTTTATTGTGCTCTTCAAACAAAAGCTGATGGAAGACCGAAGAAGATTGTTTTCATGTTACAATTTTTTTTCTTCTATTAAATGTGAAAATATCGAGTTACTTACTCATCCGTTCACTTGCCGATGCCAACAATTTTGCTAAAATGTATTCACTTAGTGTAATCTTTCATTGTGTGCTGAAACTAGCTTGTGTTCAAGAAAATATGTATTTGCTATAATTACTTTGTAATTAAGAGTACCGGTAGTAAGATTCCACTTGCCTGGTTAAAATGTCATCTTTAGTAAGTTTCCTCTTTACCATCGGATGACTTAGTTATGTTACATTCTTTTATATGTAACCTAGCTAAAATAGTCTAATTTTGTTCAAAATGTGAGATTCAGGATTTTGGTATTTCCTAATGAGGGTATCTTAAACCCTCTGCGTAATTTTAAGCGTCGGAAATCATGTGTACATGTATGTAAATATGATATTTGTTTTAATCAAATGAAAATGATCATTTACAGCATTTCAATAGAAGCTGTTCTTTGTAGTGGCCCATTTTCTCCCTGACTTTGACTTTAAATCTGCTTCAGCAATGTTCTAAATCTTGGGTGCTCGTTTTGAGAGGGTTTACTTATTTGAAAAATTATGCACCATTTTAAGGTATTGACTTCTACTTTAATGTCATGTGAAAATCAGCACAATCCTTTTTTTGACCTATTGGTCGTTTTGTGGTGTAAGGTCACATATGACATTGTCCAGTATCGTTTTGTAACAAATGATTGTAACATAGTAACCCAAAAAAATTATACAAGTTTTCAAATGAACACATTGTTAATAGTTCCAAAAGTTGAACAAGATGGGCCATATTTCCTCTTTTACAATTGTTATACCTGCTTGTAAGGGTTTCAGGGTACATCCTATATTTATTGTTACTCGGGTTTAAAGTCTTTTTGGGAGGGGTGGGTGGCTTTTAGAATAGAAGTGGTTCAAATAAAAGGCTTTTAATTCTGATCCTTAGGCCATTTTGTTCAATTATTCAAGGAGATGGTCTTGTTATTGTGTGTAGGGAGGGATATGGGTGTATAGGTGTGAAAAGGTATTTTATAAACATTATATGTCCATATTGATCCAGTTATTTGCAAGATGTTCATTACCATTTGTAAGTTTGATGCTGCTTGTAAGTGTCGGCTTGCATGGTGATGTAGATATACAGTAGGTTTGCGGTTGCACCATGTGTGTGAGAGAGAGAGAGGTTTGAGGAGTCCTGAACAGGACTCTGACTCGGTGATCTTTCTTGGAGGAGTGTAGTCCTGACCATCCATGCCCACCCGATGACTCAAGCCGACATACGGTCACCTATTTTTCCCTGACGTCCGCACACCGGTGACTTAAGCTCACGCACGCCAGCTATTCCCCACTCCTGACGACGGATAGTCAACCTGTTCGAAACGTCGAGCCACTCATCCTCTCCAAGCGCTATAGTTCTCCTGAGAACTATATGCCAAGAAAGATAACAAACAGTCCTTTTCAGGACTACACTCCTCCAAGAAAGATCACCGAGTCAGAGTCCTGTTCAGGACTCCTCAAACCTCTCTCTCTCTCACACACATGGTGCAACCGCAAACCTACTGTGTATTTGTAAGTTTGTTATGTTTGTCTCATTAAGTCAGTGTTAATTACAATTTTTTCCCCTCTCAAACAGTACATTTCAATTTCAAATGAAGAAATATAGTTATAGGTTTTTTGTATCAAACAATTGCTGGAATTATAGAGTTAAAATAGAGACCATCTGAAATGCATTACAATAAAGGGTACAAACAAGAAGGGGAAGAACTTGTTTTGACTGACTAGCCAAATACCTAATTGGGATACAGCTTGTTACCTTTCAAACAAATCAAATGTTTGCAGTTGGTAAAATTATCTTTGTATATTTGTGTGTTTTTTAGGGGTCATGCCCTCTTTACAGTTTTTATTATTACATATATGCAATAGGACCTCACCTCAGGAAAAAAAAAAAAAATCTTGCATACTCAGATACCTTGCCATATTTGTTCTTATTACTGACAGCTTTATGGTGTTGTGGTCAGTGTAATGGTACTCTTAATTGAAATATTTTAGTCTTTCCTTTTTATTCCTCATTAGCCTATACCTCATACATATAACATGCTAAGTGTGTGCTGTTTACAAACAGTTTACTAATTAACTTTGTATGTGTACCGGTAAGACAGTTTATTACAAATATTTATTTGAACATGCATAAAGTCTTGCCACTTTACGTCTAAAGACTAGGATGTTTAAACACATTTACATGTATTACTCTAAAACGTGTGTGACATATTTTATTAAAAGTATTCATCTTTTTCAACACAATTTTCCATTTCTTTTGGCAGGTCATTCATTGTGTCTCCCATCACTGATATCAAACATATATTATGTATTTCTTACACATTTAAAATAGCTTCTCTTTTCTATAAATGATTTACATTTCAGAAGTTTCACCTTGGATTCACCATGGTTTGTACCTAAAAGCCATGGTGAAATTATGGTTAAACGACGGAGAAAACATGGTAATACCATTGTTTGACTGTACCGTGGATCCATTGTAGTACCATGTTATCAAGGTGGTAAATCGGAACAGACATATCATGGTTTTACCATGGTTTTTACCGTGGTCATACCATGGTTTCACTTTGGATTTACCATGGTCTGTACTGTAATACCATGGTGAAACTGTAATACCATGGTGTACTGTAATACCATGGTGAAACCATGGTTAAACCATGGTTTTAAATGTACCATGGATCCATTGTAAACCATGAAATAACAGGAGTAAATTGGAACAGACATATTATGGTAAAACCATGGTTTTACTGTAGTTTTACCATGGTTTTGCCGTGGTCATACCATGGTGAAACCATGGTTTTACTATACCATGGATCCATTGTAAACCATGAAATAACAGGAGTAAATTGGAACAAACATATTATGGTAAAACCATGGTTTTGCCGTGGTCATACCATGGTGAAACCAAGGTGAAACCATGGTAAAACCATGGTTAAACCATGGTTTTACTTTGCGGTACTTTGCGTTACCTTGCGGTTTCACCGTGGTAACACCATGGTTTTACTGTAGTTTTACCATGGTTTTGCCGTGGTCATACCATGGTGAAACCATGGTGAAACCATGGTTAAACCATAATATGTCTGTTCCAATTTACTCCTGTTATTTCATGGTTTACAATGGATCCATGGTACGGTAAAACCATGGTGACCATGGTTTTACCGTACCATGGATCCATGTTTTTTTTTTACAAGGGTTGACGTCGGAGCAAATGTCGCGGAGCAATTGTCGCGTTTTGCGGAGTAAATGTCGGCGGAGCATGTGTCATGGAACCTCATTATCGCGCACGCTGCGGTCTGACTTTGTACATGTGTATATGACAGAGTACGCACGCCGCACGTCTGTGACGTAGGGACTAATGAATATTCATGACTCCACTAAACCAGCGGAAATGGGGAAAAAAAATGTTATCTGAGGCTATAGTTGAAATATTTATTGGTTACTGAATCATCATAGGTTATAACAATAATGTGACAATGTCTTTACATGAGTATAAAACATAAGTTAAATTACATTTCCACATTCAGTAAATCATAGATACATACGCTCGAAGAGGTGATGATACAGAAGGGCTACAGCCTAAGCGTGACAGCTTGATACGCTTGCAGCCCAGAAACATTTAAAATCATAACGATTGTAAAGTAAAGTAAATTACAAAACATAATTGGGGGAAAATAACAAAAAATAAACAGTGACTTGCAACCAAAAAAAAAAAATGGGATAGAGGGTGCATGGGAGGGGGATTTTCCTGCTATATCAAGGAAATGCTGACAAACATATATGATATCATGTGTTAATTTAAGAGATTTGTCAATATTTGCTCAATAAAATTGATTTCACACTTTTCTTGAAAGTATATACTGACTTCAAGTTACGGATGTCAACGGACAGTGAGTTCCAAATATCCGGACCAGAATGTCTTATAGATTTCATAGCCATTGTTGTTTTAGGATTACATAAATGGTATTTATTTGATTGTCTGGTTGGGTATGTATGAATATTTCTATTCAAACAAAACATTGGTGGGAAGTGGGAAGGTAGGGAATCATTATGTAGACGGAACATGAACAGTGCTTTTTGTAAAAAGTTAATATCAGTTACTTTCAGAGTTTTTAACCTCGCGAATAGGGGATCAGTGTGATCGCGATATCCAGCATTGGTACACACACGAATCGCTTTCTTTTGTAAAAGTAGCATTTTATCAGTATATACTTTTGAGTCTGCCCACAGTATATTGCAATAAGACATGTAAGGAAGAATCAAGGAATTGTATAGCATATATAGAATATTCAAAGGCACATAATGTTTTAACTTATACAGTAAACCAACAGTGCGTGACACTCTCTTTGAAACGTAATGTACATGATCACTCCATTTCAGATTTTCATTGATGATAGTTCCAAGAAATTTAGTATTTTGTTTTTTCTCCAAATATTCACCATCCAAGACTATTTCAGGTATAGGTTTATCAGTTCCATTTTTTAGTGTGGTACCGTATGTCACTGAAACAGCTCCCGTAGGATTTTTGTGCCAAAGTTAATTTTTTTGCTGTTTTGGCTTCAAAAGGGTCCCAATTGACCAAAAATGATGGGGTCCAAATTTTCAGACCCCTCCTTCATTTCCTGGGGGGTCCTAAACCGGGAGCCAGTGGGGGTCAACCTAGCTGGGAAGGAAACCAATTTTAATGTGCACAGATATAAAGATCGCATAGCTCCACATAACAAAAATGACCGTCTGGCATGTTCTAAGTGGTGGGTGTGGCCAGGGGGACGCCCCCACCAAAATAGTGTCCCTTTTGACGACAAAATAGTATTATGTGAATAATATTTTAGGGAAACCTTAAACCACCATAAGTTTGATGTCATATGAAAGAGAGTTAAATTATCTACATTTTGATACCAATTTTAATGAATTTGGGATTAATTAACATCGCAAATTTAAGTAAAAAACATGATTTTTTTCTGTTTTTTTTTCGAAAAATTTAATTTTATCAAAAAACATTATTTCCATATATCGAAATTGGAGCAATGCATTTTTTCATAACTTTCCAGGAATTTGCTTACGTACAACGACAAGATCCTGTGCGAGGGAGAGGTTTATATATCGTTTCAATAAAAAGTTATAGCAATCCAAAGTTATTGATTTGATTTTCACAAAAAACATTTTGCCCACATGTGTAATAACTGTATGCATATACGTGCATTAGTGTATTAAGGACCTGTTTGGTGTGTTTACATCGAGTTTTAAAGATAACTTTGAACTAAAACCTCTAATCACCATGTATTTGGTGTCAAAAGATGGATAATTAAAATACCTTCATTCTGATATCAATTTCAATGAGTGATGTAGTGTGTGAAATATAAATTTTGAGCCAAAAAGGTGCTTTATTGTAGATCATTCCTCTGATTTTTGCCAGTATATCGGTATATTAACTGGACAAACGTGATTAGACATTTAGTCGTGCAGAAAGTTCAAAGGATTTAGAGCGCTGAGTGCAATTGATAAGTTCTTCTCCTGTACTATGGGATGTTTCAGGAAATGTGGACATTGGCAGTTGCCTCCCCCCCCCCCCCCCACCCCGCCCCTTCCAGCCGCTTGTCATAATCTTGCCAATGCCCAAGACAAGTTAGTGCATCGATCAACATGAATATAATATAATATCGCCATATTTGGTTTACTGGTTTATTTTGCCTGACTACTAAGAAAACACGTGTATGCTTGTAAGCAACCAATACTCCGCATAATTCCTATTGTGATAAGATTAGAATGACATAAACTTTTCTCAAAAAATAGTTTCGGCCAGGTATGCAAAGTAATTTTTTCTCTCGATTACAAGTAATTCGGTACAAAAATCGAAGGAACATTATGAAACTACTTGATTCGATTGAATCTCAGTTTTAGTCTTTGTGTGTTTCAAATAGGAAGTTCCAAATAGGAAGTTCCAGAACTACAATTGAGATCAATTTGAAATCTTTTCTGCTTAGCCATGAATAATTTAAAATCGTTACTAACTCCTTAAACTTCTAAGGATCTCACGATTTGATGATTGGAAAATGTCATTAGGTACCAGCTTATAATTTTGACAACACATCACCGTCTATTAGAGTTCTATCATGCCTGTTGCATAAATCATGGTCTTTTTGAACATGTTGCTGAAATGACATGATTTTCTGTGACTTTTTGGGAGGTAAATTATACTTTTGTATGCCTTTGTTGGAAAATAACAAGTCTCCCAAATTTACAATTAGGCAAAAAAAATATGCTTAATATTTAGAAGTATTCATGTCAGGGCCTGCAGAACGGTAGGGCTCGAGCCCTCCTCACTTTTTTGAAAAAGTATATGTTAAAGAGAAAAAGAAAGAATGAGTGACCTGCCAGTGTCACAAATGAGGTATAAAATATGCTCTTCTGACCGTAATTAAATACCTAAAACCCCTGAGCTTCCGGGGGCTCCACACCCTGGACCTCACCAAGGGCACTAAGACGAGTCCCTGAATGCTCATCTGACCATAATTAAATGCAAACGCTGAGCTTCATGGGACACAGCCCCCCGGACCCCACTTTAATTAGTGACATGCTAGTGTCACAAATAAGGTATCTTAATATGCTTATCTGACCGTATTTAATGCCAAAAACCCGTGCAGCTTCCGAGGGCTTCGCCCCTTGACCCAGCCGGGGCAAATTAAGACACTAGACCCCACGCCAATTTACGCTGCACTCGCTCCGCTCTACCTGATCGTTCCACGGGGCCGGCATGTAACGTGTAAGAGAGGTGGAGGTGCAGATTTTTTTTCTGCCCCCCAAAAAACGTTTTTGCTCATTACGCCACTGCCCCTAAAAGGTGAGCCCCCTGGAATGTTTGCCCCTCCTCCAATCCCAAACTGTTGAACTTATATTCTGCACTACTAAATGTCTCATCACGTTTGTCCAGTTAATATACCCGATATACTGGCAAAAATCAGAGGAATGATCTACAATAAAGCACCTTTTTGGCTCAAAATTTATATTTCACACACTACATCACTCATTGAAATTGATATCAGAATGAAGTTATTTTAATTATCCATCTTTTGACACCAAATACATGGTGATTAGAGGTTTTAGTTCAAAGTTATCTTTAAAACTCGATGTAAACACACCAAACAGGTCCTTTATAGAATGCACGTATATGCATATTACACATGTGGGCAAAAATGTTGTTTTCGTGAAAATCAAATCAATAACTTTGGATTCTATAACTTTTTATTGAAACGATATATAAACCTCTCCCTCGCACAGGATCTTGTCGTTGTACATAAGCAAATTCCTGGAAAGTTATGAAAAAATGCAATTCTCCAATTCCGATATATGGAAATAATGTTTTTTTATAAAATTACATTTTTCGAAAAAACATCACAAAAATCATGTTTTTTACTTAAATTTGCGATGTTAATTAATCCCAAATTCTTTGAAATTGGTATCAAAATGTAGATAATTTAACTCTCTTTCATATGACACCAAACTTATGGTGGTTTAAGGTTGACCCCCACTGGCTCCCGGTTTAGGACCCCCCAGGAAATGAAGGAGGGGTCTGAAAATTTGGACCCCATCATTTTTGGTCTATTTTAGTATTGGGACCCTTTTGAAGCCAAAACAGCAAAAAAAATTAACTTTGGCACAAAAATCCTACGGGATTACATACCGTACCGTATCGCAGACTAGGCGAACCGCAACGCAGTGTCACAAAATAGGAAATATTGATCTTATGAGGTAAGTAATTCTCCTCAAAATTTAATTGCCCTTGCTTTAAATCCCTTGTTAATATATCGTTCATCCGATTTCTATCCACATGATGCTCTCAATTGTCTGAATAAGAGATAGATTTCTCGTAACGGTCCCATTCGCTTCAAATGATGTAATATGTAGCCTATGTTATGTGGGGGATCTGTTTGTTGTTTCGTGTTTCGTTCTGTTCGGTGATGAACAATTGCACACATCATTTTCCTATCACACAATTTATTGTGTCTCTATTTGGCTATATAAATATCATGGATTATGAATTCACATTCACGGTCATAAATTCTAGTTTGAAGAGGGAAAGAAGACCAATTTGAAGGAATTTTTTCTTTACTTTTCAGTTTTCTTGTCATTTTATTTTTAATATTTTGGTCTTTTGTTTTGGTCCACTCCAGCAAAGCATAGAGTCAATGCTAATGTGTATTGACCTCTAGCGCTGTATAAGTGCTGAGACTGAGAGGCAGCAATTGCACACAGTGAAATGCACACATTGAAAACAATTGCACACTAGTAATGCACACATGAATACAGTACGAGAATACACCCGACGGTGGCCTGTACTGTAGACCTACATCATGTACTTATGCGAAGAAGAAGAAGAAGAAGAGGAATAATGTATTTTACAGCTATTTACTAAACTAGTACGAATTTTGAGTGAACTCATTTGAGTTTTGTACAGTGGTGTTTGAAATGTTGAGAATCAATTAGAGGTCGAGGTCAAGGTCATCATAACAGTTTTTAATACATAAAAAGTATACTAATGCTGCTATGTGTGATTTTAATTATTTAGCCGCCTACTCGGTCAAGGGACAAGACTACTGGGCTGCGTCTCACGAAACCGTCATACATTAAGTACAAGTTGAGCGACATCCCATTGAAATGTGTGTATTAAGTTTAACATGCATTTCAATGGGGTGTCGCTCAACTTGTACTTATGACGGTTTCGTGAGACGCAGCACTGTAGTCTCTATCAAGAAAAGTGTGATTTCTCATTTCATGATAATGCCCTGAATTCTCATGTTTAGGTGGTGTAGGATCCAAGGAGAAGAAGGATCATGACGTCAACGGATAACTCACAGTTAGCAGCCTCTCACAGGAGGGCGCTGTTGGTTGCCGTGGCAGCGACCTGTAGCGAAGCAGGCTTCACAACGGGAGATGAAGACTGCCTGGAGACGCTGGCTGAAATCATGCAAAGCTGTGAGTCGGTTTGATAGAGACAGTCTCTCATCAGTATAGAGGTGCACGGCCAATTTGGGGGACTCTGTCCCATTTGAAAGACTGTTTCTAATATTGGACATTTAACTTACAAAGGAACGAAAGGAACAACACCAGCAACAAGACTGTTTTTGTCTAATCAAATGTTTGCCATACTGGAGTCAGGATCCCATTGGTTTTGTGTGCAGATCATAACAAAAACTGTTATAAAAAAAAAAAAGTAGATTTTTAAGTAGACAGCCATGAGAGTTTACTTTAATACATGAGGAATCTGCTCATCAAACTTTTGTTTTGAGCAAAGGGCAAGGTAATCCATTTACAGCAAATGTAAACAAAAGAAATTGGTATCCCGAATGGGAGACTGTCTACAAATCAAGCCAAATATACTCACAAAAATCTTGAGAAAAGTCCCTGACATTGAAGACAATCTCCAAAATAGAAATTTGTCTCCCATATTGGATACTGTGCATCTCTACGGCTCATCACTTGCAACTCGTACCCCTTTCAAAAGATAAATTTTAGGAGTAAAAATGAAAAATGATTTGTGAATTATTTTGTTGTCTTTATTCCAATGTGAAGGGTTATCACAGCAGCAACATCGCAAGAAAAGTATTTCTCTTGGAAGTACCCTAAAGTAAAAAATATGAAAAATGGTTAAAAGTTTTTGACCATTCGTGTGTGTAATTGGGTTTTTACAGACGTGTATCAATCAGATATGATTATTTACGTCTGGGGACCGACCTTTAACGTCACCATCTGAAAGATGTGACTCAGTTTCGAACCTGTGTCCTCGTCTGCATCAGTTTGTATCTTCCATTGTTAGCTGGGTTACAAGCGCATGCCACAACACCCCGTCAACCATATTTTGGACCATATTTTGATGCAACACATTTATGTAGTCCAATATACCCATACATGTACCCCTTATCAGTGCTTCTCATTTGCAGTAACATTAGTATAATTATAATTTTTGATGATTACCCTCACAGGATCTACCCAATCTTATAGGGTGGTATTCTCGAAAACGGACTAACTTTAGTCCATGGTTTAATCCTCCGACTAAGTATGGAATGCCAAGTGTCCATATGAATATATTTTTGAATAATTTGATATGCCCCTAAATTACCATGATAACATAATTATTTCATAGTTATATTGTTGTAATTAACTATGTTATAACAAAATATTTCAGTGACAGATTAAATTATTCAAAAACATATAAGCCCATGAAGTCACATACCTATATCTCAAATGCATATGATTTTATATTAAATTTATTGCTCACATATTCATGTAATGTACAATTTCCCATTATGTACTGTTACATACAAACTGTTCTCTTTTTATTGTTTCACAGCCACCTTAACATATTTTGAAGTGTTCTCCAAACAATTATATGGCCCATTTCATAATGGCAATCAAGAATAATGATTTCATCTCACGTTTAATGTACTTGTGTTTATATAATATGTAAAGGCATGCAGTATCTATGAAACATTTTGCATTGTTTTGAACTGTATTTTTCATGTTTCTTGAAACATGATTTATATTTTTTCCTCCAGATATCACTGAGTTAGGACAGAGCAGCCGATCGTACTGTGAGCTAGCTTGTCGCTCGTTGCCGATGGTTACTGATATCGGCATGGCGATGTCTCAATCGGGAGTCGATGCCTCAGAACTCAAGCAATTCGCTCGCAGGAAAAATAAGATCATCATTCCTAAACGTAAGGCCCAATTACTTGTATTGTGTATGGGGGGGGGGGGGGGGAGGGGAATAGAAAGAGAAAGGGGGTAAGAAGAGACAGGGAAAGGAGATAGAGAGAGAGAGAGAGAGAGAGAGAGAGAGAACAACAAAGAAAGTAAGAGAAGAAAAAGGGATTAATAGAGAGAGAGAGAGTAAGATTTTCAAAAAAAGATAGAGAAAGAGAGTGATATAGAGCAAGATAGAGAAAGAAAAAATAGAGAATACCGGTACAGATAGAGAAAGAGATAAAGCAAGGGAAAGAGAACAAAGAAGCAGAGTAAGAGAGAGAAAAAGAATGAAAGTGAAAAATGGAGGAGGAGAAATCTTTGAGAGAAAGAGAGAGGGAGAGAATGAAAGAAAGATAAAATGTACAAAAGAAAGATGTCCAAGACTTTCTTTAAAAGTGCATGAATCTTTTTCGTCTTACAGAGTGCACATGACGTTATTAGATTTAGGACAAAGGTCAAATTCTCTCTTTCTTATTTTGCAGAGGACAGACTGCGCCCGACTTCTGACCCATCAGGCTTGCAAGTAGGTCAACGTAACAAACATCCCTCATACATCTATGATCATCTTCCGGCATTCCCAGACTCCCATACCTACATCCAGACTCCGGTAAGTAGGTCAACGTAACAAACATCCCTCATACATCTATGATCATCTTCCGGCATTCCCAGACTCCCATACCTACATCCAGACTCGGTCAGTAGGTCAACGTAACAAACATCCCTCGTACATCTATGATCATCTTCCGGCATTCCCAGACTCCCATACCTACATCCAGACTCCGGTCAGTAGGTCAACGTAACAAACATCCCTCGTACATCTATGATCATCTCCCGGCATTCCCAGACTCCCATACCTACATCCAGACTCCGGTCAGTAGGTCAACGTAACAAACATCCCTCATACATCTATTATCATCTTCCGGCATTCCCAGACTCCCATACCTACATCCAGACTCCGGTCAGTAGGTCAACGTAACAAACATCCCTCATACATCTATTATCATCTTCCGGCATTCCCAGACTCCCATACCTACATCCAGACTCCGGTCAGTAGGTCAACGTAACAAACATCCCTCATACATCTATTATCATCTTCCGGCATTCCCAGACTCCCATACCTACATCCAGACTCCGGTAAGTAGGTCAACGTAACAAACATCCCTCATACATCTATGATCATCTCCCGGCATTCCCAGACTCCCATACCTACATCCAGACTCCGGTAAGTAGGTCAACGTAACAAACATCCCTCATACATCTATGATCATCTCCCGGCATTCCCAGACTCCCATACCTACATCCAGACTCCGGTAAGTAGGTCAACGTAACAAACATCCCTCGTACATCTATGATCATCTCCCGGCATTCCCAGACTCCCATACCTACATCCAGACTCCGGTCAGTAGGTCAACGTAACAAACATCCCTCATACATCTATTATCATCTTCCGGCATTCCCAGACTCCCATACCTACATCCAGACTCCGGTCAGTAGGTCAACGTAACAAACATCCCTCGTACATCTATGATCATCTTCCGGCATTCCCAGACTCCCATACCTACATCCAGACTCCGGTCAGTAGGTCAACGTAACAAACATCCCTCGTACATCTATGATCATCTCCCGGCATTCCCAGACTCCCATACCTACATCCAGACTCCGGTCAGTAGGTCAACGTAACAAACATCCCTCATACATCTATTATCATCTTCCGGCATTCCCAGACTCCCATACCTACATCCAGACTCCGGTCAGTAGGTCAACGTAACAAACATCCCTCATACATCTATTATCATCTTCCGGCATTCCCAGACTCCCATACTTACATCCAGACTCCGGTAAGCATCCACCCATGCCTCACACTGCCTACGAATTGACGTCAAATGCTTTAACAAGACCACATAGCCGTATTACATTTTTCGAAGGGCGTAACCCAGCAAGCGTGAGAACTGTGAAAATGGGAGGTTATTATCATTTTTTGGTCAATTTAGAGATTTACTGAAAAATCAGAGGCTGGAATATTAATAAGTAGAGGTGTATTTATGTTTTGAAAGGCTATGTTAGTTGGGTTAGAGTGGCCCTTTAATCAATGGAACATGTGGCAAAAGAAAAAGCAGTGTTGCCAATTAACAATTTGAATATAAGGAAATAAGGTTATTTGTATTTCATCCATGGGGGTTGTTATATCATAATGGCATATGCGCTATACAGGGATGGCATATTATCATCATTCTTATTTATCTGTCTGACAGACCTTCAAGCCTCAAGACAATGATTACAAGACAGTCCGAGAGAAGGCTGCCTCACAGCGCCGTGATGTCGAGAGAGCCTTGACGAGATTCATCGCTAAGACGGGAGATAACCAAACGCTCTTCCCCGGTGACAGCAACCTCTTTCCATGTAAGTAGATGACGTCTGTCTTTTGGCGAGGTATTAATCTACATTTGCCACTCCATACTCAGGAGAGAAATGGGGACCTGGGTGTGTGTGTTTTTACAGACGTGGATCAATCAGATATGATTATTTACGTCTGGGGACCAACCTTTAATATCACCATCCGAAAGACTGGTAGGATGATGAAAGCCTTTGTTAAAATAATTGCTATGTGCCCTCACGGTGAACATATGATAGGAATGCTCCCCAGGGAGGGGAGATGGTGCACAGTGTGCGTGAATGAATCCGATGACCGGGGTAATAATATCTGTTAAGGGCCTATAGACGTTAATTCGTATTAAGCACTATTTAAATCCAGATTATTATTAGTAGTAGTAGTATTACAGTCAAACCTGTCTACAGCAACCGCCCAAGGGAAACACAAAAAGTGGTCTTTGTAGACATGTTCCTTTAGTACATGTTTCAATGACAAACCAATTTCAAGGGAAACAAAAAATGTGCTTGTTGTAGACAAGTGGTCACTAAAGCAGGTTTGACTGTATTAATATGTAATATTATACACGTATTGACTGGTATGAACGTTGACCCTTGATGAGATAATCCCTGCAGCAGCTTTTCCAAGCTATACTGGGATGGGATGTGCTGTGACAGCAGGTGAAGGTCCAGACAATGACAGAAAGGTGTACAATTTCTATATACAGTGCGTCCCAGAAAAAACGAAACCGAGAAGTATCGATGTTCTATCATAACTTAATCACACAACTATAATTAATGAATGATACATATTTGGAAAGCTTAGAGTCTCTTCTTTCATTTGATGCTATTCAGATGATGCATAGTTCACGCATAAGTGATTAAAAGCAATTTGAAGGAAGGAAACCAAAAAGACATTTGGCGGGCGGTATCTGAATTTCGAAGAAAAATTCACATTTCTAGAAAGTTGAGTTTCTGCCCTTTCATATGACACCTCAATCAGGAAAAATGAGCGAGGAATGACAAAGTTCTGTTTGTTTAAAGTAGTGCTTGCATTTCCATAATTTTATTAAACGAATTCGTTTTCACTGGCTGCCTGCCGTATCAATAAACGAAATTAACAAAAGACTTAACTCCGTTTCGTTGACAATCAGCCGTAGACGAGAGTCTTCATGCATGGCTGATTGTCAACGAAACGGAGTTAAGTCTTTTGTCAATTCTGCTTTTTGCTACGGCAGGCACCCAGTGAAAACAAATTCGTTTGTTAAAATTATGAAAATGTAAGGGCTACTTTAAACAAACAGAACTTTGTTATTCCTCGCTCATTTTTCCTGAATGAGGTGTCATATGAAAGGGCAGAAACTCAACTTTCTAGAAATGTGAATTTTTCTTCGAAATTCAGATACCGCCCGCCAAATGTCTTTTTGGTTTCCTTCCTTCAAATTGCTTTTAATCACTTATGCGTGAAATATGCATCATCTGAGTAGCATCAACTGAAAGATGAGACTCTAAGCTTTCCAAATATGTATCATTCATTAATTTTGGTTGTAATTAAGTTATGATAAAACATCGATACTTCTCGGTTTCGTTTTTTCTGGGACGCACTGTACATTAAACTAGTACCATCCTCCTATACCGTGTGAATCAAAAATTAGTTTACACCTAGAAAATGGCTAATTATTTTAAAAATCATCTATGAACAGTAAATTGTTGTGTGTGTAGAGTATTTTATCCCAAATCTTTTTTGTGTGGTATGTGTTCATGCTTGGATAAACAGGAGGCATTGTTTGCGAGAGTGCAAAACAAAAATTGACTTCTGGAACCCTCTGGAAATGCGGCCGCCTGGAAAGCAGCAACTGTTCTTGCAGTCAAAAGGCCAATGTGAATGAAAGTTACAATATGTATTAAACAGAAAAGGGCTAATTTGTAAATGAAATTAGTGACTACAGATTCCTCTCCGTGTTGCCAATTTAATCTCTCGTTTTTTTCCCCTGCAGTGATAGCCTGTACCCCGTCACCCGTACCTTACCTCGACGCCCTCATACCTTCAGAGCACGACGTCCTTGAGGAACCCGAAGAAAACCAAGCTCTAGAGGGCGACATGAAATCGGCGGACGAGAGTGAGGAGAAGCGAGATTCTGGAGATGCTGAAGGGAAACCGAAAGGTACAGAAGACGATGGAGGATCAACGCCAGCGAAGAGACGGCATGACCCAGAGGTCATTGATAATCCGTTCCTACGGGAACCGAAACGTCCGCGGTACAAGAAAAAGAAGTGATCCATTACTTGCTAGGACAATTGAGATGGACTCTGTACATGTAACTATTATGTCCAAGAAATTAAGGAAGAGGACAGCACTCATGAATATTTTGAAACATGGCTAAAACATTGTAGAGGTGTCGTGGTCGAGTGGATATGTCACTGTACTGCAGATCACAAGGTACAGGGTTCGAGTCCTGTGCGGCACTAATGTCTTTTGTACAGACATTAATCTACATTTGCCACTCTCCACCCATGTGTTAAATGGGTACCCGGTAGGATGCGAAAGTTAATGTGGTTTAGATGAGTGTGCGCTTAAATGACGTCTGGCTGGAATGCTCCCCAGGGAGTGGAAATGTGCATATATTGTGTGCAGGTAAGCCTGAATTCAATGACCGGGGTAATAATAAATCTGTAAAGCGCTTTGAGAGAGCCTGCGGTCCTGTAAAGCGCTATATTAGAAAGAACTATTAATATTATCCCAGGCACAAGACAACAAAGTGATTGACAGTGTGAGAGCTAGGACAGTTGGCAGTCTCCATCTGCATTGTGATGTCATAATTTGCTGACACCAGACTTGGTGGAAATACCACTAATTGGTGTACAAGTCTTGCACACAGCTAACCCTTAGCCCCATCAAGAAAGACCCCCTAGTCTCTTCAGAAGTCATCAGGTGATAGAAATGTCAGACAATGACTTTACCATATGGGGGGATGGGTGGAAAAGGCAGAGTATGGTTGGTCATAAAACTGAAGACAAATCCTTGTAGTTGTCAACACCTATTATTGAGCCATCGTGCCTCCCGTGCGCATTACGTACTTTTGGTAAAGGTGAAGTCCATACTCTGTGTGGGACATCACCTGTTATCGGGTGGATACCTTAAATGGTGCCAAAGCCTCCATGACAACCCAATACAGTCAAACCTCATTATAACAAGGTCCTTGGGACCATGGACATTGACTTGTTATATTAGGGTAAAAAAATAGAATATAAAGAGCTGAGACCAGCAAAATCACATTGTTAATAAACAGATACCTCGTTATATCAGAGCTCTTTATATTGAGGTTCCACTGCACATTGTACAGTGTGAGTCAAAAAAAAGTTTACACCTAGAAAATTGCTAATTATTTAAAAAATCATCAATGAACATTAAACTGTCTTATGTTTCATGAAAGAGTGTTTTATCCCAAATCATTTGGTACCATTTTTGTGTGGTATGTGTTCACGCTTGGATGAACAGGAGACATTGTTTGCGAGAGTGCAAAAATTGACTTGCGCCAAAGTTGCCTATGTGATGTTTGAATAAAACAATTGGGATTTGGGTATTAATTGGGTGTTTTTGATACCCAAGGAAGAGAAGATAGAGGGGTCAGCCGACTGTAACGGTGTGTAAATAAACAGCAGTAAGATGTCTTTTTTAAACAAAATGATGACCTTTGAAGATACTCTTGTGTTGTTCCTTGCCTCCTTCATTCTCAATATGTTACCAGTGTTTAATGTACCAATCATCTCGAAATATTTGAATGAATAACATCAACCCCCCCAAAAAACAGTCATGCATTTTATGTGCTAACTGATAAGAAGTATGAAGAAAATAAAAACCGTAAAACGGCGGGTACGTAACCCAAGTTGGACTCGGATTCAGTACCCACCCATTCTACTGTGAGCACATAAAGCAACGCAAACAACTATTCCACCGGGTAGTTACTAGTCGCTTTTGTGTCTAGTGAGAGTGTAGTTGAACCTGTAATATCTCTTTATAGAAGTATTATTTGAAGCTCGTCTTTTGACTGTAGTATAGCAACCTTGAACCATTAATACACAGAGCTATATATTTCCAGGTGATTGGTACACTTTAATAAGAAGGGCCTGTTCATGGACCGCTTTAAGGAAAGGATTTAGGCTAATATAATGTATATACACATAGAGAAATGTGTTGTACAGAAATGTGTTGTAGAGAAATGTGCTGTAGAGAAGTATGTTGTAGAGAAATGTGTTGTAGAGAAACATGTCGCAGAGAAACGTACACCCGGTAAATTTAAAAAGGAATGGGAGATGGAGGGAAAATGTAGAAGGGGGAGATGCAAAGATAGAATAGAGGGTACAGTATCGAGAGAGAGAAGGGGAGAAATAGAAGAAAAAAGTTGATAAGGAAGGAGGGATGAAGTCGTAGAAGCAAAAGATAACAAGTATATATTGCCCTAGGAGGCATAACAAAAATAAAGAAATATTAGAGAATAAGAGAGCAACATAGTGGAGAATGCAAAAGAGGGAGGGTGAGAAGAGAGAGAGAGAGAGAGAGAATATGATTTTATCGTGCATTGTTTTCCCTTGCATTTCTCTTTAATTTCCCTCTCATTCATCATCCTATTTTCTGTTTCTTGCTTTCCTGTATTCTCTCATTCCCAGCATTTATTTTTCTAGGGCCCCATAACACCAAGGTTTGCGATCAATTGCAACTTTAAAACAGTGATTCTGATTGGTTAATGGTCAGCCTTTTAAACAGTATGTGCATGTAACAATGATCTTGATTGGCTATTGCCATTTTGTAATTGATTGTAAACCTTTTGTGTTATGCCATTCTTTAAAAAGAAAATCTCCTGTCTTTCAATTCATGAACCTTTTACATGTACATTACTCTAATTTGATTTCTTTCATTATCTTTTGATTTATTCGGCCTTTTTAAAATCATTTCGTTTTTGGTCACTCTTTATGAGCATATAACTCTGATCTCTGCCTCCAACACTTATTTGTCTCTCTCTCTCCCTCTCTATTTGCCTGTCTGTCTTTGTCCGTTTGTCTGCCTGTCTTTCTGTCCGTCTCTCTATCTGCATTTCTCTCTCTCTCTCTCTCTCTCTCTGTGCCTGTATGTATCTCTGTCTACCTCTAACCCCTCCCCCCCTCTCTCTCTCTCTCTGTACTGTCATATCTCTTTCTACCAATGACAAGGATACATGTATGAAAAGATCACAATGCTTATCATGCAAGATTTCAATAACACAAGAGATGACATAGACATACAGCCATACTAGCCCCCTAGCCTCATACACCTACTCCTGTACATTCATGAAAGAAATAAAATAGAAAAAGCAAACATCTGAAACTTTGTTTAGCTTGCGGAAGCATACACACGAAATGTAAAATACTTTTATTTTCCTTTTAAAAACTCCATATATAGACATTCACAAACAAAGTGAATAATAAATACAACGTTCCTGGATATAAAAAAATATGATAATAATTTATAGAATTCTTGTATTTAATGTACAGGTGTCACAGCGCATATCAATATCGACATAATAAACAGTAATCTTAGAACTATGGTTTGTCTTATACATATGTATAATTGTATATATATGTTAAAAAAAAAAATATATTTCCCAGACATCTTTCAGTCAAAGAAAGATTTTTCTATTCTCCTCTGGAAGATTTCTTCAACTCCCAGTAACATAATACAGATAATGATAATGAAAACTAAAACTATATAATTTTTTTTTTTTTTAATGCAGAAGAGGCAACGGATCTATGAAAATTTGTGCTATTACAAGACTCATTAGCATGAATCGATGATAAATAAAACTGAGTTCAATTTTTGACCATTCAGGATCAGGATCAGGACTGAAATATATAGATCATAAACTAAATTCGCTTTCATCATGACTCCAATCAGAGTTCTTTTTCTAGCCCTCTATCTACATGTACATTACCTGTAGCAACTATGGAATCATTAGCATATTCATAGCTAATTTATGTATTATCATTATTGGTGATATGCGACAGATTCTCGAATATAGACCAATTTTGACTATTCTATGTGCATACCTATACACTGTCACTGCTTGGTAACTTGAACAGTTTACAATTAAGAACTGAATTATTCATACCGCTTATGATATTTTTTGTGCTTTTCGTAACTCAGGAATGAAAGAATGACTGGTTGAATTAGGGCCTTCTTTAAAATACTTTTAGACATAAGCATTAATATGTCCCATTCTCAAGAATCAATTTAAAACATAATTGAAAGTTTTCAAAAATTGGTAAGGGTATGAATAATTTATTTGTTAAACTGTATATTTTAATTCTAACACTGCCTCATGGATGGCATCTCAAAGTGCTTTGTATCCAGTGAAAAAAGGTGCTATATAAATTACAACTATTATCATTATACAGTGAACTACTGGATCATTCGATACGAGAAATTTAGAAGACTTGGATAGATGATTTTGAGTACTCCTTTATTCGGTGCTCTAACAAGATGCTCCAGTGAAGAGTATGCAATGTAAGATGAATAAGAGTAAATCAGGGACCCGTTTCATAATGCCTTTTTTCAATGACAAATGACAAAAATCAGTGACAAATCTAGCTGATAACCAATCAGAAGCAAGGATTTCACTAGCTTATAACTAACCATTAACAAAAACTGTCATAATTTGTCACTGGTGAAAAGTTTTGGGAAATGGGGCCCAGGAGTATTATTTTAATTCCTTGTCGGGGTACAATCATTGCAGGCCCAAGTATCATACCATACCTATATTACCATGATATATAAACACAAGTTGACAACACAACCACTCTTTAGAAATGACAACTTAACCATCCCTATGTGCTAACAGACTTTAACAAGATTCCTGAGATGGCAAGGATGATAAATAATCATTTAATAATAGTTTTTCTTTCTTGACTATATTCACAAAACCAAACGAATACCGCATCTTTGAGCATCTAAACAACGTAATAAAACAGTGTTGCAGGTACAAGTGCTATATATATTTTTTGTTCGCTATGAGCTTGATGACATAAATTATCCTGGAAAATGTGGCCATAAAACTCGCCTTTCTAAGATTACTTTTTAAAAATAATTTTTAATCACCAGGGCCCTGTTTCATAAAACATAACAAATGCTAAATTTCTATGCCAAATTTTTTCTCAGCCAATCAAATGCCACAATTTCAGTAGCTTTTAACAGTTCTTGTATAAACTCGTTATTGATAATAAGTTTTGTGAAACAGGGATCATATCAATGTCTATGAATAGTACATATACACTAGTATAGATTACATGGCAAGATGATGGGTTGTTAGTTGTTACACCATACTATCAAAACATAATCAGAAGAAACAAAAACATGAAATAAAGAGATCATTTAAAGTTTTTAAAAAATAAAGAGGACAAAATAAGAATCCTAAGATAAATTAAATTAAAAAGCTTACAGAGAAAACAGACCGCATGAGGAAAATGGAGAGAGAATGAAAGATAGAGAGACAGCAGACAGAGGAGGAAGAGAGAGAGGAAAGAGGACACCGGAGATAGAGGTAGAGAAAGAGAAAGAGAAAGAGAGAGAGAGAGAGAGAGAGACAGGGAAAAAGACACCGGAGATAAAAAGAGAGATCAAATAACAGATATAAAAATGAATATATATAGAGATATAGAGAAAAAGTACTGCACATTTAAAAGTTAAACATTATATAAAAATAAACCAAGTTTAAATTTTGCAACCTACCCTCCTCTCACATCCCTGAAACAAATCGTTTTTCATCCTCAATCTGTAGAAGGCTAATTGGTAAGTTGAGAGAGAGAGCGAGAGAGAGACAGAGAGCAAGAGAGATAAAGCAGGAGAGAGGTAGAGAGATACAGAGAGAGAGAGAGAGAGAGAGCAAGATGGGAGAGAGAGAGAGATAGAGAGAGAGCGAGAGAGAGAGAGAGAGAGAGAGAGAGAGTGAGAGAGAGAGATAGGAGAGAGAGAGGGAGAGGAGAGAGCTGAAGACCAGTAATAGTACTGCACAATGTAACCTGGAAACCAATTACCAATGTATTTCTCTCACATCTCTTCCACCAAGCGTCTCCCCTCCTCTATCTCCGGGATGCCGTCCAGTGAGTCTGACGTCAGCCATAGATACGCATCCAGCATGTCATCCAAGCAATTACAGATGAACCTGATAAAGGGTCTTATATCCCCGGCATTAGCCTGGATGATGGTCTCGTAATACTGCCCTCTTTGCGAGAGCTTGACTATGACTGGTGGGTACCCCGCCCGCAGCAGGATTAGATTCATCAATAGCCGCGACGTCCTTCCATTCCCATCAATAAAGGGATGGATGTAGATGAATTTATAGTGCGCCAGCGCAGCGAATTCGACCGGGTGCAGGGATGCGGCTTCTTCCGAGTTCATCCAGTCCACAAAATCCTCCATGAGGTCGTTGACCTCCACCGACGGGGGCGGGATGTACCCTCCCACGAAAACCTGCGTGGTGCGGAGGTTCCCCGCCGTTATGGGATCGACGTGCCCAAGGACGCGCTTGTGGATCTGGAGGATGTCATTGACGGTAATCTTCCCGAAGCGATGCTGGAGGGTGTCGTTGATGAACTGCAGAGCGAGGTTCAGGCCTAGGACCTCGTTGTGTTCCATGATGCTCTTCCCGCCGATGGCCAACCCGGTCTCCATGATGGAACGCATCTGCTCCAAGGAGAGGGTGTTCCCCTCGATGGCGGTGGTGTGGTAGATCTGCAGGTAGAGGAACTCCTCCTGGGCGCGCTGAAGGGCGCGGCTGTTCTCAGAGATCTGCAAACCCATCTGTAATTGCTTGTCGTCCACCTTCGCAAACATACCTTTGTCGATCTCAGCTACGGCTGCCGATGTTCTCTCCCTGCACAATTAGAAAAATGAAAAAAACATTTGTGAAAGCAGTATAGAAAGCTGTTGACGTTTTTTTATCTTAACAAAATTATTGTGGAGACAAATCCATTGTAGGCTACTGCTGCAGATGTTCTCTCCCTGCACAAAAAAAATGAACAAAAACATAAAGTGACACCGTTATAGAAAGTTGTTGTTTTTATCTTACAATTCGGTTCTCCTTTGAACAGAATCAGTGGAGTCAAATCCGTTGTAGGTGAACTCATCATCATCACTGATTTAGCAGGTGTTTTTACGCTGTATGCTTCAATGTTTCATTTCCCTTATGGCCATTCCCCAAGCCTGTTGGTCTTCAGCGTCTGTCTGGGTGAGGCAAAATTCTCTCATATTTTCTTCTTGTGTTTCCTTCCAAGTTTTGGCTAGGCCAGCCTCACCATTTCTTGCTTTCTGTAGCCAATGACTTTCTACTCTCCTAACCACCACCACCACCTACCATCTCAATCTACCCATCCCAGGGATGCCAGTTAGAATTGATCAGAGTGCCTGAAAATCACCTAGAATTAGCTATTTTGTATGCAAAAAGCCTAAAGTATGGTCTGAAAATAACTTGCCAGGGCCTGATTTCAGGCTATTGCCCGAAAAATGACATCCCTGTCATTCTTATAGTGTGTCTCCCGACTTGAGATTTTTGTCAGTCTTACGAATTAGAGATCTTCATTCTTCTATCTGTTATATAGAGAGGGTCTTGCACATCTATCTAATCTTCTTTTCTCTGACGTTTTTTTAAAGGCCGTCTGTACTAGTTTGGCCAGAGGGAACAGACCTCCCTGCAAGGTCACTAACAGGTGGTTATCTCATCAAATCAGCTCTCAATTAACATAAGAAAATGAGGATCATGGGGGACCAACAGTTACCGATTAGGCATTGTTTGCTATATAGAGGGCGCAAGTATAGCTATCAATAGTACAGTGGGGCTTTAAGCAGACGCTACTTACCTGTTTGTAAGAGCTCTGGAGTGAGAGTTGTTTGCGATGAGAGCGCAGGAGTAGAGATGATTGGCCTTCACTACGTCCTCGTCCTCGATGAACTCTCCGTAAGCGTTGAGGGTGTCCGCATGGTGAGGGTCCAGCGCTAAGGCATGCTCAAAGAGCTTGTGGGCCTTCTCCTTCTTCCCCTGGGTATGGGCATCCAAGGCCTGGTGGACTGCTGCCTGTACTTCACCTGCCACATCTGGGAGAGAAGTAGGGTTTTGTTATGTTTAGAAATGGGTGCATTCACTATGAACATGGCGGACAAAGAAAGCGGACAAAATATACAGTTCCTCAGGTAGACAAAGGAACATCCCTTCACTGCTATTATGTAAAAATGTGTAGAACAGGTGAATATGCATGTGACACCTGTTCCACACATTTTTACATAAAAGCAGTGAAGGGATGTCCGCTTTCATTGTCCGTCATGTTCATATGATTGAAACTAAACATGTCATTGAAGCTAACTTAGAAATGCAGTGCAGCTGTAAAGGCACTGTTCATTGTTATTCATATTAAAGATGCATACACACAATGCAAGTGTATGCAAGGGTCTTATGTTCTCTACACAGATTGATGTATGGGCATCCAAGGCCTGGTGGACTGCTGCCTGCACTTCACCTGCCACATCTGAGAGAGGAGTAGGGATACCAAAAGACAAATACTCCATATCATCAAAAGTGATCTGTCAGTTTATGACAGGTTCAGTGACCCAATCCGAATTCTACATCAAGTGTCTCTCCAAGTACTTCGGTCTTGAGGCACCCGTTTCAGCATTTCATAGCCTGTTGCTCCACATTCTGTGATTAAATCATCTAGGAAGCCTTTGCGAGGTCTTCCCCTCTTCTTCTGTCCATGTACCGGTATACAACCTTCTATGACTCTGAGCATCAAGCCATCTTCTGAATATTTCTCTCCCAAGCCTAATATGAAAGAACCCTGAATTGAATTGTACCTTTCCTCCTCCCCTCCCCCCTTCCCCTCCCCCTCCCCCCTCCACTGCAATCTATTATAACAACATCTTTGGTACGCTTCTTCACAAGCACCAACACCAACTTTTAGCCAACGGCATTCCAGATAAACGTATATGAAGCACATCATCAACCTAGAGTCAGAAGCACCAAGAGAACACAGAGAATATTATTTGGGTGAAATCAGATCCATCACAAAAAACTTGTGAGCTTTCTCTTCAGGGGAAAAAATATTAAAACAATTTGGGGGGCTACTTTTCAAGATTGCTTGAATGAAAATAACACTCCTTAATTTGTTTTGCATTGAACTCTATGCAAATTTGAGGGGCTCTTTTATGACTTTCAGGGGCTCTTTTTGGCACTTTGGGGGTGCCTATTCTTGTACTTTAAAAAAATGACATCTGGGCCAGAAGAAGGGGGTCAGGGCCCTGTTTCACAAAAGTTTTAAACAATAATAAGTTACATTAACTGTAATAAGCTACTGAAATAGTGGCATATATGATTGGCTGAGAGGAGATTAGACATATAATTTTACTTGTCCACTGTGCTGTGTCCAGACACAAAAATTTTATTAACAAACCAACAAAGCAACAACAAAAACAATAACATTCAATGAATCACATGATAAACAAAAACACAATATTTCAGGCATTTCTGTCGATTTATTTAGAAGTAGAAAAAATCTATTTCTGTTTAACGTAATTTAGACTAGATCTAGATCTAGAATATGCTAGACTACTCTAGATCTAGTCCAGCAGAAGGAGAAGAGGTCAGGTCATATCATTCATCAATAGTCAATTCTTCAACCTGTCAATCACTCATTGGAATTAATAAATGAAAAAATAGCAAAACACCACTAGATCTAGATCTATTCGAATCCAGATAAACAAAACAGCAATCAGCACAAATCATTTTTCTGTTCTGTTTACTTTGTCAAAAAAGTCATGATCCTGAATTACTAACAGTTATTTCCTAGTGCCAATTTTCCGTTAATACACAATATCCTTACCTGATGATTTCTGCTTCGGTGACACGGGCCAATTTCGCAAGCCATAATCAAATTTTTGCACTTCGGTGTTGGGGAGTGTTGACAATTCTGTTGTCCCACTCGTAAATTTCTGTGTTGGTAAAACTATTCCCAGATTTGTGATCAGTATTGCGCTTATTACTCCACCTAATAAAAATAAAATGGCACTAAATACGCTTGACGAAATGTTGATCGTCAGGATTGCGCCTTTCTGCGATTTGTTATCTCCAGCTCCGCTCTCCATGATTTTGGTACGCCCAAATTTTCATGTTGATTATGATGCAATCGGCTCAGCTGTCAGATCGCGAGAAAAGGGATTTGGCAGTTTCTGATTGGATGAAAGTACTTGACGTCACGAACAAGATGGCTGCGCCCATGGAAGTCAAATCAGTCAGCTAGAGAAATTTCATGAAGAGATTTACATGCTGAGCGAAAACATAATGTCTTTATTTACAGTTAATAGGTAAGATAATATCTAGAAATACAAGATAATATTCATTTTGGTTGAATTTATATTATATTACCTTTGTAATGAATATATGTTTACCACGTGCACGTGTTAGTTTCATAGTAAGTCCAACGTCCCACCTACCCATTTTGGTGTAGGTGTAGCATTATTTACTCATTGTGCGCATGCCATGTGCCTTGACATTCCATGAATGATTACTTGTCATTGGCAAAATAACTAGCAATGTAACTTAAGAAGAAGAAGAAGAAGGAAGAAGAAGGAAAAAGGGAGAAGAAAATTAATTAGAAGAAACTTAGACTAAGTCTAAACTTGACTTTTAAAATGGTTTAAAAAAATAAAAAAATTAATAAGCAGGAGAAGATGAAGAAGCTCGAAGGAAGAAGAAAATTAACTGAAGTGAAGAAGTAGAAGAAAAAGAGAAGCAAGAAATAAGAAGAAGAAAAAGAGGAGGAGGAGGAGAGGCCTTGAGTCTGAGGCCAGAGGATGGGGGGGGGGGGGGGGGGGGAGGGGGTGTACGTACTCGGGAGTCTAAATTACTAACATTTATAATTTAAAGTTGAAATTCAAAGAAGATCACAAATATGTCAACTAATGTATCACTAGAAACTGGTAAGCTAACAGATGGCCATCGGACAAGTTTTAGGTCAACTACATATCGGGTGATTTATAAAAAATACAAATACAACCACCTCCATAGCAGCTGGGATATAGACCTACGAGAGATTAGCCAGAAAAATAACGATGTTTTTAATGACGTCACTATATGGACCAACACTGCCCAAGCAGACGACATCCCATAGAGAATGAACATAATTGCAAAGCTATTATTTCTCAAATAATAATGAGTTTAGTGTATATAATTGTAATGGCATGTCAAACCATTCAAAAGGGGATATGACCCGATTCTGATAACTAAAATCTTTTGCTTGTAAATACACAGGATAGGGGTTAATTAACAATCAAAGAAACCAGACTTTCAAATTGAAAAGCCCCGGAATGATATTAAGGACGGCATTTGTTCCTCTTGAAACGCCGAACATACCCCGGTGTGTGCAGCTGAATATACAATGGCATCTTATTTTGTTTACAAGCGACAGATTCCTTTATTTTGGTATCGCTGCATTTGTCATCAAAATAAAACCATGCGCGGGGTTTAGAGTGAGGCAATAGATTATACATTTAGCCTGACGGTAGTGAAGTAAGAGAAAGAACTCAAGAGAAGATGAAAACACAGGCACTGAAAATGTGTGAGATGTCATGGGACATCGTCTGCTTGTGCAAGTCATGTCCATACTGTGATCTCACATACAGTTGTATCTCAGCAGAGTTCGGAGAGCTCTTCAGGTGCTATGCCGGGGCTGTATTTAAGCGTTTTTTTATTTATAATAATCATTACTTCGAATGTTTCCAAGCATTGAATTTTGATAACCTTGTCGAATCAAAGTTTCAACTTTGCAATAATAACAAAATTAGGTTTTTAAAATCAATGAATATCTACTTTAAGTAAGTTGATTATAAAAATGTTGACATCTTTTTAAACATTAATAGTTCTTTCCCATCTTTTCTTGCTGTTCTTCTCATTTGATGTATCCAGATATTTGGGGGAATCCCCTGTGGAGTCCGGAGCTACATGTAGTCCAGGGCAAAGCATCCTAGACAAGATTAA
This sequence comes from Strongylocentrotus droebachiensis, assembly GCA_035222895.1. Lineage (NCBI taxonomy): Eukaryota > Metazoa > Echinodermata > Echinoidea > Camarodonta > Strongylocentrotidae > Strongylocentrotus > Strongylocentrotus droebachiensis. Next base: position 42,138 of record JAVYIG010013621.1, read on the forward strand.
TGCCAAGGCCAAGGCAAGAGAGGAACAACGGAAGCAGACACCGCTAAAACTAAAAGAGTCGTCTGCAGCCCAAGAGTCAAAGGTCAAACATGCAACACCAAGGAGAACAGCCAACGATGAGACACCGTCTTCACAAACACCTGCGACAGATTCTGTCAAACGGAAAAAGAAGAAGTCCTTTGAGCAGCAACAAAGCAGTGATGCTGTGGGGCATCATGAAGATGGACCACCGTCGTCACAAACCCCTGGGACAGATTCTGTTAATCGGAAGAAGAAGAAGAAGAAGAAGTCGGTTGTGCTGCAAGAAAGCAGTGATGGAGGGGACACATTGTCGCCTCAGGTTGGAGAGATGATGAAGGAAGATGAAAAGAGGGATGAAGATGTTACCGTGGCGACAAGGGATGCTGTGTTGCTTACCGCCAAGGAGAGGAAGCAGAGAGTTATCGATCAAGGACTCGTGCCAAAGGATTCAGTCGTGACTATCAAAAAGAAGAAGGGGAAGAGGAAATATGAGCAAGGGAAGGTAAAAGAGGGAGAGGACATGAGTGAAAATGAGATAAGTGAAACGTCAAAGAAAACAGGACTTGAAATGAAAGATGAAGAATCGCTGGATCTTTCTCCTTCTGGTACGGAAAGGACAAAAGAAAAATTGAAAAAGAAAGTCGGGAAGAAAGAAAGGACAGACAAAAATCAAACAACCGAAGATGAGGAACTCAAAATGGTGAGTGAGGATGAAAGCAGGAAAGAAGAGGAGGAAGAACGAATGGAGGTAGACAAGGAGGAAGAAGAGGATGGAGGAACGGTAGAAAAGGAGAAGGAAGAATCAGAAGAGGAACCTCACAACTTTGTAATACTTGGTGACTTTGAGAGGAAACACAAGAAGAAGAAGGTAATGCTATCCTAATTCCTGATATCTGAATAAGAAGTGTAATTGTAGTAATTTACTTATTAGAGGCTTAGAGCCTGCTCAAATTTCAAATCATATCAAATCATTTATTTTCCTCTATAAAATCAAGAATTACTGGAAAATTAATGTTGTGAACTTGTAAATATTACTAGTTTCGGAATTATAAGAAGCATGTAAAAGGCTTATTGAAAATGACTATGTTAGATAACAAAAAATATTTAAACAAATTTGTTTTCCTTTGCAATTTTCAAGAAGCATTCCAAAAATATGATTAAAAAACTGTTATTGTATATCTAAAAATGAACATTACTTTTTTTAACAGGTTCATGAAGCTCTCACCATTTTGAATGTTATTTCTGCTAAGGTTCTACTAGTTTGTTTAAATTTTGTTGTTTCAAACAACTCAATCTACTGCATAATAAATCATTCAGATTTGAATGCAGCAAATTTCTCTGTATGTGATTCTATTCTATTCTATTGCCCAAGTGCTATTATCTAACCTGAATATCCTTCTTTTTTTTTTGCAACAGGTTCAAGAGGCCCTCCCTGATTGGTTAGCCAGACCCTCTGTCATCCAGCAGAGTCTGACTAATGACTTACAACCAGTCAGCTCCGTCAAGGGTCTGGATGAGAGACTAGTCACAGCATTGGCAGATATGGGAGTGGAGAAATTCTTTCCAGGTCAGATTTAGAATATAGATCCAAACTTATCTAGAGATTTGTAAGAAGACGGAACTGTACAAATGTAAAGGAACAAGACATTTCTGAATTTAAGTAGATTTCTGACTCCTCACTCGAACAGCATTTTCCATTATCTGACTTTCTTTTTGTTTGTCTGTTTCCGACTATTTGTCATCCTGGCAATGTCACAGCCCTGAGTCAATGGTGCTAATCATACTCTGCTCTACACCGTAAATCCTATTTTCAAAAATCTTTCCCTGGTTGTATTATGTCCCAACTTTTCTGAGTCCAGTTCCCATTCTTCACTTTGAATTCAAGTTGAGTCAACCCCCTAAAATAATTCTGTCTCTATTTTTCTCCCCATTAATCTCATTCACACTTGTCTGTTTATCACTCTCTGTTTATCTACATGTATCTGTCTTACCGTCTCTCTTTCTCTCTTTAAAATTTGTCTCTTTCTCAATCTCCTCATTTCTGGTATCTCAATCATACATTGATAAATAGAAGTGTCTTTTTATCCTTTACTTGTTCATCTTCTCACAGTCCAGCAACATGTGATCCCTGTTCTCCTAGAGTCCTTGCGTTACGGCATACACACAGGCCATGCTGGGTTCAGACCTCGGGACCTGTGCATCTCAGCTCCTACGGGTAGTGGCAAGACACTAGCCTATGCTATCCCTATCATACAGGTAAGACCAGACGAGTGTTTCACAAAGATCGTAAGTTTAAAGGGGCATGTTCCCCGTATTCCAGAGGGCGTTCAAAATATGTACCCGCTGGCGGACGGTGCTAGCTGCCTATTGACATCAACTAAATACGGCTCTTACGCAGATGGCATGTTCCGAATGCCCGGACAATGCCGATTATCGCATACATGTGCCGAAGTAATACCAATCGCAGTTCGGCTCTAAGATTCGGCAGCTGTTTCCGCCCACTTTCGTGACGTTGCGATCGGCAGCAATCAGCTAGCTTGGCGAAGGCAGGCCAGGCCGCGCGTATTTTGATTGACAGCTGTATGCAAATTAGAAGTCGACCTTTGGAACCAAGATGGCGATGGCTAGAGCAGCGATAACTACACTGGCGGGAACATGCCCCTTTAACTTATCTCTAAGTTGGACTGTAAAATTATGTAAAGCCGTTAGCATCTTTGAAAATATTTAGTAAAAGTTATTTTAAGAGGAATAAAATTTTGATTTAAATCATTCATATTTTCGATTATCAAGGAGATTTCATTCATGTTCTTGAAGTGGAATTTATGAAAAGTCTAAAATACTTAAATTTTTGCTTTTTGAAATATTTTATTTTAACGCTACAAATGGCTCTCCATAATGTTTAAGTCCAACTTAGAGTTAAGTTCGACTTAGGACCTTTGTGAAACACCCCCAGGCTACTCAGCAGAACATTGTTAACCCCTGCTAATTTCAAATGGAAAAAGATAGGACAGTGCTCTCTTAGATGATCCTTCAGTGCTCTCCCTGGCATTAGGAAAGGGGAAGGGTGTCCGAGGCAATTTTGCAGGTCGAAAGTTGCATTGACATTTATTAGTTAAAATTGGTCTTTATGGCATCACAGCAAAGTTGTTTAGCAGGAACAAGACAATTTTGAGGTTGCTAGTAAACATTGCCATATTAAGTACCCCTTGTAAGTACCCTTGTTGGGGGGGGGGGGGGGGAGGAGAATTTGCCCTAGGCACATTTCCTGAAGTGCCCTGAGCTTGGTATTAGTACCAATGGTTTTGTATCCTGGCAAAAACACAGGGTGAGACAAGGTCCATCATTAAAGTCCAACCATTTCAAAAGCACCTTTGAATATTGAATTTCAAATGTAAATTTGGCCTTTAATTGAATTAGTGAGGCTTGGAAATTAAATTGGCTTACAATATTCACAATGATTTTTTGTCCTCAAATTCTTCCCTTATATAGGCTTTGATGAACCGAGTGGTGTGTCGAGTGCGAGCTCTCGTCGTTCTGCCGACCCGTGACCTCGCGACCCAGGTTTATAAGATCATCAGTGCGCTGTGTAAGACCACACCCCTCAAGCCTGTGCTGATTGGAGGAACCAAGAAGTTTGCTCAGGAACAGAGTTTACTTGTCAGAGAGATGTATGTGAATATATTGTGTTTGTTTGTTTGTCTGTTTGATTGTTTATTTGTCTGTTTGTTTGATCGTTTGTCCATTTGTTTGATCGTTTGCCTGTTTGTTTGTTTGTTTGCCTGTTTGTCTGTTCGTTTGTTTGTTTGCCTGTTTGTCTGTTTGTTTGATCGTTTGTCTGTTTGTTTGTTTGTATGTTTGTCTGTTCGTTTGATCGTTTGTCTGTTTGTTTGATCGTTTGTCCATTTGTTTGATCGTTTGCCTGTTTGTTTGTTTGTTTGCCTGTTTGTCTGTTCGTTTGTTTGTTTGCCTGTTTGTCTGTTTTGTTTGATCGTTTGTCTGTTTGTTTGTTTGTATGTTTGTCTGTTCGTTT
>JAVYIG010013622.1:0-46186 GCA_035222895.1 Strongylocentrotus droebachiensis
TACATCAGTGTAGGAGGAGGAAAACTGTGTTCTCCAGGCATGACTTTGACCTGGGATGTTCTGCCTATGCGGAGCATCAGATCAACGTCAACGACAGCACACCATTCAGGGAAAGATCCAGGAGGGTAGCCCCTTCAGACTTGAAGGATCTGCAACAGCATCTGCAGCAGCTACTTGATCACAAGGTAATCAAAGAGTCACGAAGCCCATACGCTTCTCCAATTGTTCTTGTTCGCAAGAAGAATGGGAGTTTGAGAATGTGCGTAGACTACCGCACCCTCAATTCGCGCACGATTCCTGACCAGTATGCAGTTCCTCTGATTCAGGAGGCAATTGACTGCCTAAATGGAAATAAATGGTTCTCAGTGATAGACCTGAAGTCAGGATTTTATCAGATCCCCATGCGTGAAGAGGACAAAGAAAAGACAGCTTTCATCTGTCCTCTGGGCTTCTACCAGTTCGAGCGCATGCCCCAGGGTGTGAAAGGGGCACCGGCCACTTTCCAACGTTTGATGGAGAAGTGCATGTCAGGTTTAAACATGATGGAGGTACTTGTGTACATGGACGACCTCATCATTTTCTCTAAGACGCTGGAAGAAATGGAGGAGCGCCTGGGTAGAGTGCTTGATCGGATGCATGAATTTGGCTTGAAGGCATCCCCTGAGAAGTGTCAATTCTGTTGTGAGTCGGTCAAGTATCTAGGTCATGTAGTCTCGGCAGAGGGAGTGCAGACAGACCCAGACAAGGTAGCAGACCTCGCAACGTGGCCTAGACCAGAAACTATCAGGCAAGTAAAATCTTTCTTAGGATTTGCAGGATACTATCGGCGATTCATCAAGGACTACTCCAAGATATCACGCCCACTGAATGCTCTCACTATTGGGTGTGTATACCCAAAGAAGAGAGGGCAGCCACCTCCCAAGAGGCAGCCTGACCCTAATGCTAGACGAGCTAATGATTCCATTAGTGACCTCTGGACAAGTGAGTGTGAGGATGCGTTCCAAACACTCAAGAAACTACTTGTTTCTGCCCCAGTGCTTGCCTTCGCAGACCTGTCACAACCCTTTGTTTTGCATGTTGATGCGAGTCGTGACGGTCTGGGTGGTGTCCTATACCAGGAGCGTGAAGGAAAGCTCCGCCCGGTTGCATACGGCAGCCGAGGATTATCAGCAAGTGAGAAGAACTACCCAGCCCACAAGCTGGAGTTCTTAGCCCTTAAGTGGGCAGTCACAGACAAGTTCCGTGATTATCTGTATGGAGCTAAGGGTACGCGGATTATGACAGATAATAATCCGCTAACATATATACTGAGCTCAGCCAAACTCGACGCCACAGGCCATCGGTGGTTGGCTGCACTCTCATGTTTCGATTTCTCCATCCACTATAAGCCAGGTAAGGCAAATATTGAAGCCGACGCACTGTCTCGCAAGCCTCAAAACCCTGCCTTGGACGAGGAATACGAACAGCGCCAAAAGTGGAAGCTGAGTGATCTGGAGGCACGGCTCAGGGATGACGCCGATGTAATCTGCCCCCAGGAAGCCATCAGTGCCCTGTACCAGCGATACGAGGCTCTCCCCAAGACAGAGGTAGGCTCCATACCTAAGGTCACCCATAAACATGTACCTATGATAGAGACCCTTTGTGCAAGTGCCGAGTCCATTCCCAGCCTTTATGCAAAAGGATCAGACCTAAACAAGGTAGACTGGTCCCAGGCACAAAATGCAGACCAAATCGTGAACCTGGTCCGGAGTCATGTAGAGCAAGGTAAGAAACCCTCTTCGTTGGATGGTATACCTCGTGATGCTAAGCTCATGCTCCGTGAATTTGATAGGCTCGTGCTGAGGCAAGGCATCCTCTATAGGTCTTTCTTAGATTCCCTTGGGAAGACTCATTACCAGCTCGTCTTGCCCTCAAGTAGCCGGAGGCAAGCTATGAGAGGAATCCATGATGAGGTGGGTCATCTCGGCATTGAAAGATCAATAGCCCTTTGCTAGGGACAGGTTCTACTGGCCCAAGATGAGTGCCGAAATAACAGAGTGGGTGAAGCACTGTCCCCGTTGCGTGGCAAGAAAATCCCATCAGCCCCCATCAGCACCACTGGTTAGTATCAAGACGACGAGTCCGTTGGAGCTGGTCTGCATGGATTTTCTGTCCTTAGAGCCAGACCGCTCTAACAAAAAGTCAATACTAGTGGTAACTGACCACTACACTCGCTATGCGCAAGCTTTCCCAACAAAAGACCAAACTGCTAAGACTGTGGCTAAGGTCTTATGGGAGAACTTTTTCGTACATTATGGCTTGCCTCAACGCCTTCACTCCGATCAAGGCAGAGACTTCGAGAGCAAAGTCATATATGAACTGACCAGGCTTCTTGGAGTTCAAAAGTCAAGGACCACCCCGTATCATCCTCAAGGTGACCCCCAACCCGAAAGGTTCAACCGAACTTTACTAGGTATGCTAGGGACCCTAGAGGAAGAGAAGAAACAAAACTGGAGCAAGTACGTTAGTGCATTAGTGCATGCGTACAATTGTTCAAAGCATGATAGCACTGGTTTTTCCCCATACCTTTTGATGTTTGGTAGGGAAGCTAGACTACCTGTTGATTTGCGCTTTGGCACGAGTCCAGACAACCATAGTGGCACGGATCACGTTCAGTATGTCCAGGGACTTCGTGAACAACTCGCTCGTGCTTACAAGCTTGCATCTGAGGCGTCAGACAAGTCGGCCGAGGCCAACAAGAGAAGGTACGATGCTAAGGTGCGAGAAAATGATCTCCAGACAGGAGACAGAGTGCTTGTGAGAAATGTCGGTCTGACTGGCAAGCACAAGCTAGCCGACAAGTGGTTTCGAGAGCCACAAATTGTTGTACGGCGTATCAATCCAGACATGCCTGTTTATAAAGTAAAGCCGGAGAATGGAGAAGGTCGAGAACGAACCCTCCATAGAAATCTCCTCCTACCAATTGAGTATTTTAATGAGACTTTTTCCCCTATTGTGCAAAGAGTCCGTAAAAGTCCATCACATCGGACTAGATCCAAACAGGTTCTAGCCGCCGAACCGAGTCACTCAAGTGATGAATCTGCCTCGGATGATGAGAGTGTCGCTCTACTTTTCCAGAGATGCCACCTGCCCCTGGCCTCCGTGTGGATGCCCCTGAGTTTGTCCCAGATAGGGTAAGGCACATTCCTGAGATCCCATCTCCAATTATAGTGGAAGATGGAAGTGATGAAGGAAGTATCCAAGATGGCAGTCCTGCGGTAAGTATGATCGAAAGTGATGAAGAAATCTTATTTCCCTTGAATGAAGCTCCTGAACTGATAGAGCCCCAGCAGAGGGCCGAAGAGGTAGGTTACGGGGACCAGATTCTGAGGAGGGAGAATACTGATGGCGAAGAAATGGGTGCTGACCCCGTCGACCAAGTAAATAATGTATCTCTTGAGAATCCTTTTGTGTCTAGCGATGTACCTGTTGTCTTACCAGACATCGAACCTGGTGCTGCAGAAGCAAAGCCCGAGCCACAATCCATCCGACGCTCAACGCGCTCTTCCAAGCCGCCGCAGCGCATGGTATATAGCGATTTGGGCGATCCTGTGACAAGATCGGCTACCTCCTCTAGGTTATTTGCTGGGTTAAGGCAGAAGATTTTTGGATTTTAAATATTGTCTAACTTTTACTTATGTTCACGGAGTGAACAGGGTTTGAGGAGGGAGGATGTAACCCCCATAAAAATGGCAATTACTAAAGTCATATTTTGTTATTTATTCTTTTTCTATCTCTATCTCTCTCTCTCTCTCTTTATATCTCTCGTCTCTCTCTCTCTCTCTCTCTTTGTATCCATTCATTTCATCTCATACTTCTAAGAAACAAACTCTGCTTTGTGCTCTTTATGCAGTTTAGTGCAATATAGGTTTGTTCTCACCCAGATTATTTTCTTCTCCCAGTTTAAGAACTCTTGCTGGTAGATAACTTATTTGCTAGAGCTTTGACCATCAATAGCACTGGACACAGTGTTTGGGATTATATTGTCTCCCACAGAATTCGGTGCCCTTTCCCCTTTGTCTCCTTTTAATAGGACCCTCTTTTCTTAAATGGTGTTTGCAGGTAGATTGTGTCCCTTCAGGATGTTGCTACTGTTAATCTCTGTATTCAGGAGAAGTATAGTTTTAAAGTGGTTGTTCTAAGAAAAGGCGAGCTTTAATTAAGACCATGCTGTAGAGAGCTGGCTTGGAGTATTGGGTTTGAGACAAAGGATGGGTTGTTTTAGTTAAGGATGCAAGCTTGGTCCTATCACATGATGTTAGGTAACCAATAAGAAGTCTAGTTGGAAGGAAGGGTAATGTGGATCTGGACAGTTTAATAAAACTTTGACACTTTAAGTTTCCAGCTCATTCTCTGCCCAGCTGCCATTGCTTCGAACACTGCCCTGTATATATTCAATCTCCATGTTGGAGCATGTGCTACTAAATATATCTGTGGCCTCTACCTGATTTTCTTCTTCAAAATATATATATATATACAAAACGTATATATCAACTTTACCTTCTTCAAGTTTCTCTAAGTTTTGAGAGAGTTTCCTGTGTTATATTTGATTGGGCATTTCATCCAACTTCAAACTTTATGAGTTGCATGGTTATCATCCCAGTTCCTGATTTTGTATTCAAGCAAGTGTTGGCTCTTTTACTAGGTAAGAACACCATATTTTGCTATGTATGCTTTCATTATTCTGTTGTATGAAGTGTGTGTATATCATGATGATATCTATATTTTGCTTGTATAACTCTGAGTGTAGTTTGAGACTGTAGCATACATTATATAACTTTTAATGCAGTTGTATGTTATACAAGATTGATTCTTTCTGCTGATCAAACAATTCAGTTAAATGAGAAGAAAAGATTATATGTAAGATTATTTTGCAGTTAGTATACTGATTCTGATTCTATTAAGCCAGCTGCTATTACAGAGGCAGGCTGTGAAGAAAAGATTTATGAAGAGTTTTGGTAGTTTGAAATACTTGTTTGTAGATAAGATTTACTAACCTTCTCTACTAATGTACTGGTAATATGTATCTGCTGTTCATTATAGTTATGCTCTACGTGGAGCATTATTATGCATATTCAATTGCTGGACTTTTCCATTAATTGTAAAAGTCACATGTTGTTTTGGCAAATTCTAAATCAACCGTCAGTCAGATAGATCGAGCTATCTATCTGTGTCATCCATATCGCATTCATTATAGTTCATAATGATATGAATGAAAACTCTACTGAACAGTTGGTGCACTATGCCATCTTCATTGCATACAGTTATTGTGATGTATACATATTATATATATATATTATTAACATGGTAAGTACTATTTTGAAAAGGATTGTATCATGTTAATCATGAATTGAACCAAGGTATAACTGAGTAAATTAGTTGACAGAATCGCATTGATTCTTCCAAGGTTAATTAGATAAATCAAGAGGCAAACTCTCATTCTTTCCTTATTTAATCTATTGAGATACGAGCTTGTTATATAGATATATATATATATATATATATATCTTTCCCTCTCTTAAGGAACGTTTTGTTAGAAGAGTTCTGTTTATTATCCTCTTTTACTAGGTGGCTCTTTTACTAGGTGGCTCTTTTACTGTTGGCTCTTTTACTAGGTGGATCTTTTACTAGATCGGTCTTTTACTAGGACTTTTACAAGAGTCTTTTAATTGATGAAATTCATCAAGTTTCAAGCTATCGTTCAACTTGTTCCTGTGATCTGCGTACTGCGACGTCCTCTTCAACGACACAGAGACGCCGGATATATTGATCAACCGCGTATCGCGAGCGAGTTCATGAACATTTAATAATTTGGTTACTTTAATATTTAGATAATAGTCGGTTTAGTTATAAGTTATAATACCTTATAATGTTATAATTGTAAGTTGTGGAAGTTTTGTTTATTTCAATGTTTACTTAATTTGCAGTTGTTATTGACAACGAGCTAATAAAGGCATTGCCAGGTTATTTTGTTAAAACGTAACCTCAAGTGTAATTTCTTTATTTATGGACCTGGGAAATTGTGACATTCGGGTTACATTAGCTAGCAACGATATTGTACAAATATGTAAAAGACAAGCAGATGAATATTGGTACATTGGTACAGATGTAAATATGAACTAAACAGATAGTAAAATACACTATTGCAACTTTATATTGTGCATTGTGAGTTGTATATAAGAAGATTATACAAGTACATATACTTTGTTGTGGATACGGACTAATATCTAAACACACTATTGCATCTTAAGAATAGTGCACTGATTGATGGTATGAATATTTGGCAAAACTGGTTGAAACAAATAAATACAACAAACAAAAAAGTTAACCTCTACGACAAAGAATTCTACAGTGCGTATAAAGAAAGAGTACACACTTTGAAAATATCTTACAAAATTTTAATATCATATCTGCAAGATTTCTTCTTATGAAGTTATGGGCAAAGATCTATTCAATCAGTTGGCATTTGAAGTATTGAAAATATTTTTCGCTAAATTTCTAAGTCACTATGCAACACCTTGCTTTGGGGTCTTGTGACAGGTAGTGTAGATTCTCCTCGAAATGCACAGCTAGGTGTATGGCTAAAGATCAAATGATTGTTCAAATCATTTATTGATAGTTAAAAGAGCACATGTGATAACTGCCAGATTTGCACTTTGATTCACTCTAAGACTGAAACATTTGTTGCGCAAACCAATTTTCAAGAGTTTTTTTAATTAGCAAGTGAGCTCGCTCAGGTATAAAATATTTCTAATACTTTAAGTGCCATCCGAGTAACTAGACCCTCACCCCTAATTTCATAACAAAAGTTATGCAGCTATCGTGAAATTATAAATTTGAAGGATATTTTTCAAAAATGTGTAATTTTATTTTTATTTTCACTGTATATTAGAAATAAGTATGCACACTATTGCATCTCCCTTGAGTTCACCACATGCTAACAAAGAACAAGATGACTGTGACTGCATTATTCATCATTACCAACTTCTTAAAGTTTGAAGCTCATAACTTGAGTGGTTCTTGTGATATTGCAATAACGAGGCTAGAACCTTTAATTCATAAATTGACCTCTATGACCAAAGCAAGATGATCTGATTAGAATTTGGGATAAGTATGTCAAAGGTGAAGCATGCTAATCAGATCATCTTGCTATGGTGATACATACTATCATTGAAACTCATAGCTTAAACGGTTCTTGAGATATTGTGATAATTAAAAAATGGAATGGACAACCGAGACATACGTGTAATGCTTCCAGCACCACCTTTGGTGGGCAGAGGCAGAATGAAAAAGTAGTCCCATAAATTGCTGAATAAAAGTCCAAACAATACTTCTGATTGAAAGTGACCCGTAGAAAGAAGATAAAACAAATTGATATTAGTATTAACACACTATTGCATCTCTGATTGCTAAATATAGTAATAAAAAGACAAACTTGAGTTTTGTGTGTCCTGTTCTTAAAATGAAGACATACATATGACTGGCAAGAATGCTTTGGCATACATTGAAGAAGAAAAAAAGCGATAAGCAGTCTTCTGTAATCACAATATAAAAATCCACATGAAATTTGATCATCTCCTTTTTGTCATAGCAAACCTCTAGGGTAAAAATGGACTCACACAAACTAAAAGACTTGTATTATACATCCTATTCACAGAGACTTTTATAAAAAACTTGAATATTCAAATTAAATTAAAGTGGTATGGTATTCAAAGAATTTTAAAATATACCAGATCAAATCAATGTAGATTTCTTGTTAGAGCCCTCCCGAAAAAGAAAATAAAAGTAACCATTTGCAGGAACTGTGTATAAAATCAGATATGGTCATGACCATCATTATAATGTATAATAATAATAATAATATTTAATTTTTATATAGCGCTTAATACAAATGTCTCAAATACAAATATACTATGATATCTATGGTATCTATGGTATCTATGATATAGTGGTCTAGGACTCTATGTACAAAGTATAGTCAGAAGAAAACTTCTCATAAAGGCAATTCATAGTGTAAGTGGTCAATGATTTAAGCTAGATAGTTTTCAACTAGCTTTGAAAGTTTAAGAAAATTGTTAAGTTGGAGATAACTTTCCAGATAAGTAAAGAAAAAGCAAAACTAGAGAAAGCATGTAGACAGACAAAACAAGAAAAATCCATTTACGCTTTCAGTATATTGACACATGGTTATGCATGTTATATGTTCCAATCCCTTTTTGTTTGGTTCACAAATTAAATAAATAGTCACCCAAGGCTTTCCAGCATGTGTATGAAGGCACAAGAAATCTAATCAAATTTCATTAGTAGCAGGTCGGTTAGCCATCCCATCAAAGGATATTTACACCTAATTAAAGCCCACTTTGCTTGCCTGTCCAGTGGTTTCCTGTGTAGCACTGGCTCACTAATTGGCAGCTTAATGGCCGGGGCAGTCATTCAAAATAGACGGCAAAGACAATGGCTGCAGCGAAGAGGGAGTGATTCTCAAAGGTAGTTGAAGCAAAGGTGTCCCGTTGGTCATCCCATAGGCAACGGCTTCCCATGTGGATGTCTTGGTCTCGCTTCTCACCGATGTCAACCAAGCAGATGATCTGCATGTAGGATAGAAAAAAGATGTGTTTATTCCTCAAATGTCTAATGCAGGGGGGGGGGGGGGGTGCTATGATATGGCAAGCAGATATCTCCTTCATATTGATAAAAAACCTTGCAATTTACATCCTTCATTTGGGGCAGGCATTAAGAATATAAAAAGGAATTAACACGTCATTGGAATAAATTGTGTCCCAGTAATGTCAAAGCATTAATTTCAGGATACTAGGGTAAAAATAATTGAATGGAATGGAATAAACATAATGAATATTTAGAAAATATGGGAGATATTACAAAAATGAGGAGATTTAAATGACAGATTGAAAAAAGCAAGAGTGAGAAAGGTAGAGATAGAGCAGGAGATCGAAAGGATAAAACGAGATGAATGCAACTGTGTCTCCAATATGCCTCCGTCTACATTCAATGAATTCATTATTACCAATTTCTACTACATATACATATTGTATAATTTCCAAAACTGTTATATTTTTAACAATCATACCAAGAAGTTACCTTCTTGATCATACGACTTGTCTTTTAACTCGGCTTACTGTACCTCCCTCCCTCTAATGCTGCATACTAGATGATTTACATCCATTAATGGTATTGATGAGACTGTGCTGCATGTATGAGACCCAAAACTCATCAATATCACTGATTGACCTTGGTCTTTGTGACGTTTGTCCTTACAGCTACTTACCCCAAGATCTGTATTGGTAGTTCATATCTCGCTATATGGTGATACATGGTAGTACCAAGTTTAAAGTTCATGGCTAAAATGTTGAGATTAAATTAGGCTAACAATATCATGATCTCTAACCTCTGATCTAATCATATTGACTTGTTCATGATTATCACGATATGAAAATTGGGTTCTACAGAATTATCCCAAGTATACACAATATTTTGTTTGGTACTATACATGAGTTGTACATACAGTATATGGTACAAAATAGAGAAATACTTAATAAACATATCTGCAATATGTTCAAGAAGACTTGATGTGTTGCTTACATCTAATGTAGATGTTAAAACATTTTTCTTTACATCATGTAACAAGACATTTACCACCCCCAGGATCATCACTTTCTTGGACAACTATCCCTAGTGATCATTACCCTCTTGGACATAAACAACCCAAACAACCAACTACCCCCTATGGCAAATACCAACTCCTGACAAATATCCCAAGCTAGGATAATTACCCCCCCCCCCCACGTTCTATGATAACACTACTATGAACTCTTACCTTGTATCTCTCAATGTCAAGTTCTTTGACTTGGAGTTTGATCTCTGATACGATGGTCTTGGATAGATCGCTACACAGCGTAGGTTCATAGCTCACTTTCTCTAGATGCTTCTCTAGAACCTCTTTCATGATTGGCTCAACCCTCCCTGCAACAAATCTATTGACCAATCAAGAGGAATAGTTACATGAGTTGTGGCACATGAATAGTAATGAGTATTGAATGTTAACACTCAAACACAGGCCTTGACATGAATAAGGGCCAAAAGGAAAGTGATGCCATAAAATTGAGAATGACACCCAAACTTTTGTCCTGTTATTCTACTAGAAGACCATATGATAACCAATTGAATTTAAATTCCCATTAAATGGAGGTTTGAACACTGTTCCAAATGCTGTAAAATTAGTTTTTAAGATATCAAAGAATCAAGGTGTGTGCCTCTTTTGAAAAAAAAAAATTTGTATGTAAATATGTTTCTTTATACAATTCTGTCGTCTTCTGAAAGGGATATTTGTATAATGCCCTGCAAAACAGGATAAAAACTCCCCCCCCCCCCTTATGTACACTGCAGTAGCAAGCACATTTCAGACTGATTCATATTTCACTTAGTTAATCAAGACATTCCTCTCTCCATAAACTCACCTATTTTTAGGCTCCATACAGTAAGTGTTCTCATACTCCACGGTATGTTTGGCTTTGTATTCTTCAATATCATGGTCGCTTGGAGCGCATCCCAGCGCCAGGAAACTTGTCCCCATCTCATGAGGGTGCCGTGCGGACAGATCAAAGAAACTGGACCGTTGAGGCATGTTGATGTTCTCTACTTGGAGGGTGGCGCGCCGATTCATTTTCCAAAATCTTATTTGGTATGGACTTCGAGTAACAAATGGTGGATATGAGGTTCTGTGTAAAAGAGAACAAATGAAAAATATGGACATATGCAATAATATATATGTTTTATTGTCAAGACATTGAATATGCTTACAGACACTTTCAACTGAGGTATAATCGAAAAAAGAAAAGTAATGTATACTTTAATGGGGGTGGGGGGGGGGGGGGGGGGAGACTCAAATAGTTCCAACAACTAATTTATCATCAAGATGTTATTTAAAAGAGTATTTGCCTCTTTTTTTAATTATCACTTTTCACATGCACATATGCAAAATGTTCATGAATATGTATAAATTTCAATTTTTGAAAAACCTTTTATTTATATTGCCATTTTGTGGGACTATCTCACTGTTTAAATAAAGAGCATTGTGATAAAGCACAAACACATACATGTAAAACCTGACCACTCAAGCTGATTCAATCTATTACTTGATATGCACCTCACCTATGATAATACATTCATAATGTCCCGCACTTTCTCTAAAATTAAATCTATAATTATCTACTACAAAAGAGTGAACAAAACCGTATTGAACATCATACATTCACGGAGGGAATTTAATGTCACTTAGAAATATCAAAACAATAGTGGGGACATGATGGCATGATACTAATCAACACAAATATTGTATTGCATTAAAGATGAACAAAGACTTACATACATTGTAGATGTACATGTACAATACTTATCAATTTCTATAATTGCATCATACCCAATCAGCAAGTACAGTACTAAAATACATTTAATTCCAGCATTTAATATGATCCTCTTAATGGCAACCTGTATATACAATATAGCCAAGATGAAATTATGAATTTTTGGTTACTATGATGATGTTTGTTGACATTATTCATAGATGATTATCAATCATTTCATTACTCTGTATGCAGTGAACACAAGAGCAGGGTGAAATTAAGACATCCATGATTGAACCTATTTGGCACTATACACTAGATGAAGTGATGCTATACTTAACAGGTCAATTACAATTTAATCATCACTGAAATTTATAATCAGCTTCAATCACTCCACGGCCTTGATGATTTGCTATAATTGTAGCGAAGACTTCCCTTATAAAAAAGAACCATGGTAACCATGTTTTTTTTTCTTCCAAATAACCATCCACCATGGTAACCATGGTTCTTCTATTTATAAGGGATGTGATCTTTATGTGAAAATATCAGTGCGTTTGATCATCATCAACTATGTCGTCTCTACAGTGGAAGAGCTGTTTGATCAAAGAGAAATACAAACAAATCTTGATGCTTTCATCAAAACATGAATTCTTTCAAGAACAAGGCAAATAAAATAAGATTGAATAAAACAAAGCAAAGTCAAAATGAAATATTTAACCTTTGTATACTCCCTCCCCCACTATCTATACCCCCTTTCTCTCTCTCTTTATATATCAATAGGTTAAGGTGATCATGTTCTCCAAGTCTATGTTTATATCCTTTATTAGTTGCTCATCCTGGACTTTCATTCTTCTCTCTTCCAGCCATCTCTACATACTATCTATCTACAGCACTCATCTCATTACTCTACTCCTCTTCCAATAAATCTCTCTTTCTCTCTCTCTTTATATATCAATAGATTAAGGTGATCATGTTCTTCAAGTCTATGTTTCTATCCTTTATTAGTTGCTTGATCACCCCAGACTTTAATTCCTTTCTCTTCCAGCCATATCTACATACTATCCATTTACAGCACCCTTCTCATTCAGTCATTCTTCTATTCTTCCAATAAATCTTTCCTAATCATCATCCATCTACAAAGTTGCCTACCAATCTCATCTGCTCAATCCTACAATCCGAAATACTACTGTGTGTACATGTACATGTATATGTATCAAAACCATGGGAAAGTATAATATTTGGTTGAATTAAACCTCAATTATAATTAAGAAATGAGTTCATGACAAATGTACTCATTTCCCAATGTTTCACCATAAATGAACAGAAAGCTACGTGTAAACATACATCATGCATTCTGTATAAGAATTGTATTAAAAAGTACATGTATATTTGTACTAGAGTATAAAGACATTATCTCCCAAAGGCTCAATTTTCAGCCTCTGTGATTTGTGTTACTATGGAAATATAGGCATCTGAATCCAGCTAGCTCACTGACCACATTTCAAAGTCAAGATAATGATTGACTATGTCAATTGCTGTGCTTGGCCAAAGATTAAATTATTTTGACAATCTCTTCACATTCGTAACCTCATTAACATAATGATCTATAAGAAGGATACTAAATTATTCTTTGAAATAGGATGAATTATATTTTATAGATAAGAAGAATAAAATAAAATAATTCTTTTCCAAATGGGGTAACAGATGAGTATAGAAAAATACAAAAATGAATAAATCTATGACTAAGAATATTCAAAATATAGCCAATTTAATGTCCACTGCATGTGCATCATCCATGTCAATGTAAAAATGTGGTGAATGATTATAGACAAATATCCTAACTCATTACAATATCGCACCCATTGTTCCCTCGATTTGTTATTTTATATGATTTGTAAATTTATGTATACTAAATGCAAACACATTTCCATGCAGAAGAATTCATTTGAAAGTCTTGTTGTACTTGTATGTGTAACAGTGTCCAATATTTGCTCCTAGCCATATCCAGTAATCTGGTAAACAAATGAATCCACAATATGGATTGACAACATTGTTATCTCTGCATACTTGTCCTAAAAAGCTGTGTCAACATTGAGATACTGAATGAATAGACTCTAATTAATCTTTATGCAGCATCAACTTCATTCTTCCTACTGTTTGCCTTGATACTTTCCCAAATCCCTTTTAAATTTTGTCATATTATTATATGCACACGTACCAGTAGTGTTGGTGACATTTATATTTTTCAGTAAACTTTCTTCATTTCTAGATGATACTCATCAATATTATGAAAAATTAATCACATCTATGATCTATCATTTCAACCAACAACAAAAAAGGGAAAATAAATATACATTAATTTTCTTTATCTTTTTTGATTTGCTATTTACATATCTGGTTCAACCATTTATAATATACACTGTACTTTACTTTTTGGTTATTCACATTTCCCCATCCATTTCATATCTCTCCCTTTCTTCTATATGATGTGGGAGAGACAGCAAGATGATGAAGAAAAGGAATTAGGAAAGAAAAATATGGAAATATTTTTTTACATTATTCACCCTTTATCAAGTGTTCACTGCACTCAAGGATACAGGAATAAAGAATTTATAATGGATTCAACAAGTGGAAATAGTATGTATACATTTAGGAAATCTTAGGGGCATGACATCACAGTTGTCAAAGGAACTTCATCAAAATGCAATATAATACAATTATAATCACAAGCACATGCACTCACCTAGATAGTAGATTGCCAGCTGAATTAAGCACACAATACCAATTAATCTAACGAGTGACAACTCATTTCCACCTCTGCACAACCCAATTGTATTAATCTGTATGTCCTTGTTCAAATTCAT
Source organism: Strongylocentrotus droebachiensis (assembly GCA_035222895.1). Taxonomy (NCBI): domain Eukaryota; kingdom Metazoa; phylum Echinodermata; class Echinoidea; order Camarodonta; family Strongylocentrotidae; genus Strongylocentrotus; species Strongylocentrotus droebachiensis. The sequence goes on from JAVYIG010013622.1 coordinate 14,264, forward strand.
GCCCACACATAATCAGAATGTCAGCATGTAGAAACACCAAAGAGAAACACTTAGTTTGATTAGGCCAACTGCCCAGTACAACATCGTCATCCCATTATAACTTATAAAACATCAGTGCAGGCAGCCAGGCAAGCAGTCATGCAGGCTACAATGTACGTAGTTGCTAGATTTCTCTATGGACCTACATATTTTGTTCTGTATTTGGTATTCATAGAGGTCAAAGGGGGGAGAGAGAGAGCTGACCTTTAGATAATCTGCCACTTGTGAACCTCAGTCCCTTGAACAGTTCAGAACTAAAATGGAAATATTTACATGCTGTGTTTTGAGGTCACATCCCTTGAGCATCGATAGTCTCTTATTCAGTGGATGCTATATATAGCTCCATTTGTCTCCAAGAAAAAGTAGCGGAACATTTTGACGTACAGTGAAGCACATCTCTGATGAACCTTTGATAGAATATTTATATAATATTATATGGCTTTGGGTGTGCAGATACAAGAATATATATTGCTCGAGCTATGACAATTAATATTCGATGAGTCAAAGACAAGTCCAATATTGTCATAGTGAGTGCAACATGTTCTTGTATCACACTCAAACAAAGCCATATGAAGACAACTACTAGCGAAATAACAAAATTTGACTTACCACAGTAAATATGGCTATCGATATCGATAGTTAAAGTTCCCGGTTGACTGAGCAATACGAAAACAAGATATTAAATACACTAATTTATTGTACCACTTGGAAGCCTTATATAGAAAGTATTCATAATTATTTATTTTCCAATAATAAAGTCAAGAGCCTTATAAGTTTTTACAAGGATGGTTTTAGATAGCATTTTGGCAAGAGTTTGAGCAAGGCAACACTCAAAATAATAATAAATCTGGATTTATATAGCACTTGATACAAAATTCTGTCTCTGAAAGCAAAGCACATTTGAAGGAAATCCAACCTTAATAGCAAATTGCTCTGAAAGAAAACTGAAAAATTAGGAAAGCAAATTGGCGAAAGTTTGAAAGAAATCAGAAAATCAGAAAATTATGAATTTCTGAAAGTTGTATAGCACTAGACCTAAGGGAATTTCAAATAAGCTGAATCAGAAATGTCAGTGTGATGTACATTTAGTGGCAGCCTATTTGTTCCAACGCACAAAATCATGTACGACTCAGGTGGGACGTTTCTTTTTAGAGGATCTACAATGTAAATATGTTTTTCATAACATATTATGAGTAGGGATAAGGCATTAAGAAGAAAAATGTTTTAAAATTTGTGTGTACATGACAAACTTACCAATTTGAGATTGGCACAGATGTAGTGACTCCATATATTTCAAACATTCATAATCTATAACAATAATAATATTGGTGACATTTATGTCAAACTTTCACAATTTTGTTTCTCTTATTTTCAAACTTTCATACTTGTAAATGAACTCATTACAAAGGTTGGATTGCCTTTTAAGAGGGTCTAGTTTAATCGTTAACTTACCTTAATTTACATTCGATCTATGATCGAATGGATCTATGAAAAGATATACATGTAAGCATAGGCTTGATTTCAAAAGTTTTAGAAATCCATTACACAACAATTTAATTCTAGGAGTAGGACTAGATCTAGATCTAGATTCACTATCTAGGTCCTACTTGAGTAAAAAGAAGAAAATAACTGTTATTTTCAACAAGAAATCTATAGAACTAGTAGTAGTAGGCTACTACTATTAGTTTTGTTGATAAGGTCTTAAAGGGATCCGGTAACTCTGTCTCAGATTCTAAAACAAAATCCTGGATTTAGCTCATGCTGCAATTATGATTATAAACCATTCAGGAACTCAAACCAAACTTTGCGTTTTCTTAACTGTTTTTATAACACTAGTCTAGGTCTAGATCTACAGTCTATTGGGGGAACTGAGTATGGTAAAACCAGTCACTCAAATATTACTTTTATGAGGCACTTCTCGATCATTTTGAAGCACAATTTTTTTTATAGGGCTTCAATATATATTATTACTTAGATCTAGACCATATCACAGACACTGACACGTAGGGCCGTGCATCTCAGAGTTAACATTGCTAAACGATACCTTTAAGGACTTCTTCTAGTTCTAAGGGTATATGTTTATGCTCAACTTTTTCTGGCCAGAATCAGGCATCTGTTACGCGTTTAGTTCAAAACATGGTTGGGTCCTTTCTCACTTTTGTAGAATCACCAAAAAACGGCGATCACTGATTGTAGACTCACAAAAAGGTGCGTTTAAATGGGGTCAACGCACTGACCTCTAGTGGGTCGACTACGTAGCATGCACAGTGCAGGTTTGCGAATCCAGCTGCAAGGCCAATTAAGGCCACCAAGCGAGAATTGCCTGGAGGAGCCAGAGAAGTGAGCATAAACAATACCGTGGAACTGCGATTACGATGAGCATTTACGATGTGCGTTTCAAATCGCTCATTCTGCCTTCAAAAATGAGCTTAAACGCACCCTTATATATCATCATCCACTGTGTAGGCTGTGGACAGAAACATCTGTCTGCTTCGTAGAGTTGTCTAACAAACAAACAACTTTTGAAAATTCTTGATTAATTCCCCCTGGCGCTGGATAGACAGAAATAACCGTCTGTGTATGTGGAAGGTTGACAAATTTCCCCAAGCCAGACATAGATTTAGGGTGTTGACTGTTGGGTTACCAGAAATTTAACAAGTCTAACAGTTAGGTCTAGGGTCTAATAAAGACTGCCATTTTGCCCTGCTGACTACAACTTCAGAAGGTTCAAAAGGTAATGCAAGATCATCTACATCTAAGTTAACTCGATTTTATCTTCCAACTCGTCTTCAGTAGATCTAGACGTAGAGCGTGCACACTAGCCACGGCACTAGGCCTACCTAGGCGCGCTAGCCAATCGGGCCGGGTTGGCAAGAACCATTGTCTAGCACTGCCATCTCACCGCGTACCGGCACCCATCGATCTGCGGATGAGCAAACTAAACGGTCTTTCATTTAGATTCTTAAACTTTAATTTTGCATTCAATTACCAGTGCGGGTACCGTCAGAAATAAAACCATTCATATGCAAGAATGTTTTTTCATCTAATTCAGTGTTCACATGCTCATGTTAAGAAGAACAAAATTGCTTTCTTACCTTCTGCTTCCCTCTTCTTGATTTATAATATGCGATCCGTTCGATTGTTGCTTTACAATTACCGATATAGCGATCACATTCTTCCACGATTACGAGTAATGATTTGATCGAACAGCGATTGTAATTGGTCAGTATTTGGATATTTATGGTGAACAGATGTAAACTTTGTGAATGACCTCAGGGCCAACATCATAAAGTTGGACAAGAAATCATTATAATAATACTTAATTCATCATTTCCCTATAGTAGTAGGTTTAAATATTCAGGGCAAGGGGCAGTACAAAACTCCACATAATGACAATATTTTGGAAATATTTTTTATTTGAAATTAAGGGGCACTTTCAAAGTCAAAATATAATTTCAATATGAAAAGACATGCGTACCTTCAATTATGTGATGGCAACTTTCAGACCATATTTAAATGATTACTTACAGCATGTTCTTATGTGTCATTCCCTGTAAATTGCCTTCACCCCACATTCAGAAACACTATTCTTGCCTGGATAGCCATGTTTTGATAGTATATATGGACTTATGAGGGCTTTTTCATACAAGTCTGGAAAAGACTCCTTTTTTCTGCTGCCTTTTCTTTAAGCAGTTTATTACTTAGAAGTCAAGAACATTCATAACCTCTGATAACATCCCCACGATTTCTTTGCTACAGTAAATGGATCTCTTATGTTAGGGTTTACTACCCCTTTTGTCCCCTCCCCCCTCTCTCTCTCTCTCTCTCTCTCTTTCTCTCTCTGTCTCCCCCATTCATCATTGCAGCTTATAAAATAGAACAATTACAAGTGGAATTGTGATGCTTCAACCACTTTTGTTTCACTTTCACAATCCATATTCAACACCACCGACAGACAAATAAAATGAAAGAGAAGCTGCTAAAACTGGTTACGGACTTGTATTGCAATGGTTTTATATGGGACAAAATATTGCCCAAATTCTATATACATCTAAATCTTTGCCATCAGTGGCCATTTATGATATTCACATATTTCTCTCAATATTTATTATAATATAGGCAACACACAAAGCACAAAAATGCTATTCAAGAATCCCATAATTTATAGTTGTTATTGTTATTGTTAATCTAAATGTCTTGTAGTATATATTGTACATTTTTTTCCTGTCCAGTCTATCTCTCTTGCTCACTCTCTCTTGCTCACTCTCTCTCACTTACTCTCTCTCTCTCTGTAGTCTCTTTCTCTCTACACTGTACAAGTATAGGTACAAACCTGATGTAACATCATATATTTACATGCACACAAGTATAAGGAATACATTAACATTTCAGTTCATAATAAGTTAGATAATATTGACTATTTAAAGATTTATAAACTTCATGTCTTCATAACTTCTTCCAAAAGATTAATGACCAGATAATCAATTCTATATACCAATAAAGGTAACAAAGAGAAACATAAAAGACAAATTATACAAATTCAGTCCACTACAAATATAAACATGCCATTATGACATGAGTGCTGTGCAATCAATTTTCAGATTCCTACAAATGAATGTCTTTCTACTACTAAATAATCATCAAATACTATGAAAGCTCAGAGAAGTTACATTCTTTATGCATACATATTTTTTTGTAAAGATACATGATGAAGTATAATTTTTGTTTTCATTTAAAAAGGAAATTTTGAGTTCTCATCTAATTATAATCAAAAAAAATATAGAGTAACTATAAATACATAAAATAAGCCACATATAATTTGTATAATAGTGGAGTCATGAGCAACATTAGATAGTAGTCTTGGCGATGTGCAGAAAAAGGGGGCTTGTAATGATCACTCACATAAACTTTCAGTTTCACTTTGCAATGCATGGATATGGCTACATAGCTATGATGTGTCCACATCATGACCACTCTCAAATAGAAACCAGTCATGTCGGATACTCTCAAAAGCGTGAGTATTTGTGATTTACCCGCATATATAAAAACCAAAGTGTCAACCCATTACTAAGTAGATTAGATAGCTTGTACATGTATCTACTAAAGTTCTCCAAACATGATTACGTGAGCGATTGTTACAAGCCAATCAAGGGTTCTTCTATGGGCAAACATGAATGAGCTATCCCGCAAATTTAGTTATTCTTTTCAAACATTCGCAGATCAATACAACCAATAAACTGCATGATATAGATGATTCAGAATTACTTTAAAATAGCTTCTCTCAAAATGCAACTAAATCACCAGCATTCAAGATTAGCTTTAATTTTAACAAACTGCCAATTTGAAACCTGAAAAAAATATCTTGAGAAAGGACTAAATTACTCACTGTCATGCTATATAAATATCCTTTGAAATAGAAAAATCCAATACAGTTTTGTGTCATACCTTCATTAAAGCTTGTTTCAATTCCTCCATTGCCTATGTTCTATTGGTATTTTTGACCAGTGAAAAAAATACACGGGGGCTCGGGGAAAATTAGCCCCCGAAACGCCAAAAAGAGCCCCCGAAAGTCATTAAAAAGAGCCCCACAAATTTTGCATAGAGTTCAATGCCAAACAAATTAAATAGTGTTATTTTCATGCAACCAAGCTTGAAAAGTAGCCCCCGAAATTGTTTTAATATTTTTCCCCTGTTTTTGACTACTGCCTGCAAAAATACATATTGCGAATACCAAGAAAGCATAATGAAAAGGAACTTCAATAAAATCAACTCCCATTTTGAACTGTTCCAAGAGAAACTAGTTCCATAAAAAGCAGAATCAAACCATGAGGTATGATATGACCCAGTCAATAAAAGTGCTGTACAGCATGTTTGAAATTGGTAACAAAGAGCCTAGTCTACAGCTAAAATGTAATTCAAAGCTTGGAAAGCTAGCAAAACAGTACTTTTTAATCAATTAATTACTTTTCAAATTACAGAAATAAAGTAGTCAATGAAGTATGCGGAACCGCCCAGACTGTGCAAGAAAAAAAGAGATGAAAAACAAAACTTCTGACATAATGACAGCCCTATATCATTCTGTAGTAAATACAACATACCTTATGAACTGCACTGAAGGTTTGAACACCGTTGAAATGAGACAAATCTACACATTATTGTGCATTTTAGCGACTTCTTGGCTTATGTTTTTATGTTTTTGGTTACTGAGAATATTCTAACAATCATTATTGTTCAGACCTGTACACATTTTCATTAATTTGTCCCAAATTTGCTTTCAGAAAAAATTAAAGAATTTTGTTGGCTATTGCTTACCGGTAATGATAAAAATAGAATTAGTGTTAAATACACACAAACTTTTACAACAAAACAAGAGAGAATTTGTTACAGAAAAATGTTCACTGTAAGATATACTAATTAGTACATGTATTCAGATTATTTAACCAAAACAGTTTTTGAGCCAAATCATGATAATTATTTCTATCATGAATCCATATAAAAACATTGCCTAATATTGTTGAATAAAAGATAACCATATCTATGCACTCTTCTACTGTAGATAAAATAATTACCAGTAAACTACTAGTAAACCAATTATTAACCAATTGCATGTCCAATGTTTCTTTCACACACAACTTTAAGAAATCAAAACTCAACCAGAAATTGAATAATTACTATAGAAACATTTGCATGCAACAACAGCCAATACTGAATAGTACTGCATACCATAAATCTTCTGAGTTGTGCTTTCTTACCACCTGAACCTTCATTTGCGCGACGCTGATACTAATATACGAGAAACAAACGAAGATACCTTTCATTTTCATTCCTCAAATTGCATGCATATGCAAAACTCAGATTAGCACACTCATATTTCTATTGTGAGAGTCGTAGATAATAAGTGGGAACAAAATTACATCAAAGATAAAAATGTAACAAGCTTGATACACAGCAAGTTTCTCAACAGGGGTTACAAATTTGTTATATTGTCAAACATGCTAGCTGATCACAAAGATGGGTTTATTGCTTGAGACAGATTTGTGCATTTTTCTTATTTCATGTACATGCTACTTGTATACTAAGTGCAGAAAGCATTAAAAAGCAAGAAATGGATGCCTGTGTGGTAATGAAAGCACTAATCTATTTCCAAAGCTTAAAAAATAGGAGTTAAATGAAAATTAATTTTCAAAAACTGCATGGAAACAACATACAATATATTTTAAAATTAAAAACCATTGAAACAAAATCAAACACATTTATGAGTTTATGGAGCTCTAATTCATTATGACATAAAGGATATGATTATTGTATACAAAAAAAATCATAAGTTTGAAGGTTATATATAATTTTGGTAATCCCCCAATTTTTTTATATTTTATAGATTTCTTTGATTTTAGATGATAAATAGGAAGATACTAAGCTGCTGTGGAGGTTTTTTTCCTCCTCAAGAAGTGAGGTAAAAATAATTAAAATATAAAGACTGGGATTTAAATGACACAGTAAAGCAAGATGAGCTATCTTAGAATGTACAATGCTATCAATTGGTGGCTACTCGGAAACCTTTCATAAGCATGAGCTAAATCCAGGATCCCTTTAATTGTATGAATTTTCATTGGTTAATTTTATGGATTTGCTATTAGGTGTACTAAATGGGTATCTGATAGGAATAAATGTCTTGAAAGCTACCAATGCCTCACGGCAGATTGGCTACAGTAGTCCTTTATCAGTGCCTTGCGCATCCAATAAGATGGATACATGCATAATATAAATAGAACTGCTGCTGTAATCATCAATATATGTACTATTAGCGTTGCCATTGTTGTTGTTGCTATTATAATTATTACAATTATTATTATCATTATTATCATTAATATTATTAGCTTATTATTAGCTATGGTTATCATCTTTTTCTTTACAAAGTGATGAACTACACTGTTCTAATATCAAGTCTTACATTGTCCTAATATTAAGGATCTACTTGTTTGCAAAAACAAAGTCAGAATATAAAACATTGTACTTAAAGTTTTAACAGTGACTGCTACCATTACATATCTATCTATATTCAAATCTCTATAAAATTACAGAAAATATAGAAAATATGTCTGAAAACTGGATATAAGATGATATAGTGAAATGAAACATACAAACAAATCTCTGTTGAGGCAGCACATGTACAAATACATTTTTAGCAGCTACTGTATGTACTCTTACAAATATTCAGCCATCATACAATACTCATACAAGAAAAAATATCTTTCATAGAATTTCTGTCATTTCCCCCAAGAATAATGGGATGTATACATATTTATATATTTGATGGCACATTAAAAAGATAAATCAACATTTTTGTTGACGCAAGAAGGCATAAGAGCACTCTAACAATGCAAAACATGGAAATATCTCTCTTCTGTAGTTTTTGCTTTCTCTCTTGAAATCAGCTTTGAGTCACAAAACTCTTCAACAAGAAACAACAGAACCTACATCAAAAAGACACACTAATTTAAACTAAAACACATCATTCCAAGCTATCTATCTTCACTATGATTTAGGCATAACATGGTAAAACTTCTGAATGGAAAACCTCAAAGTTTCATTCAGTAACTGGTAAAGGTTCCTAGTATTCATGAATGTATGCTTCCTTTAAACAGAAAATGTTTTTTCCAATCATACCATCTCTGACCACCATTTTTATTCCTCCTCAAATATCCCCTATGTCACCCCCAAGGGAGTGTATATAGGCATTTTGAGCTACACAGGGCTTCAGGACACACCATTTATTGGCTTTGATGCAATAGCATCAATTTCCAACGTGATGTTTGCAACACAAAGCTTTCAGCAAGGTTACATGTGTGTAGCAAACTTATTGTGCAGATTGAGCTTTGAATTTCTTGACCTGCAAGCAAGGACCAAACATGTCTTACCATTCTCACTTCACCTCTCATAATAAACATGAGACTATATTCAACTTCAGAAATCTCACGTAAATTGCTGCAGGGAAAACTTCATCCATTTTGTGCTTTCACATAGGATTCTGACCATTGGTCTTGCTCTCTTTTGGCACATTCTAGTTTATACCTTAACCAAGTAGACACTATAAGTACTATTGTTCTGTTTCTATCCTTGAAAATGCATGCCCTTGTAATTTGAATGAGCTACACCTGGAAGCGGCCACCATTTCAAATGCTACCTATATCTGAATATATTGTAGCCATTATTCATGTTGCAATATCTCGCCCATTCTCAACCTTCATGCATCCACAATGCACACATAGAGAGAATGATATCTCTATTCTTACAATGTATACTCTCATGTCTTTCAGGGTTGCTGCAATTCAGCATTTCTACTCCTAAGGAAGCCTTCCAAACACTCTGGTTTTGCATTTCATCTGTAAAGTACTTCCTGCTTGTAATCTAGCATCATCATGTTACAACTTTCTATTTTCACATCACTTCTTTTTCTTCCTCTTGCAAATATTGCAGGTCACTAAGATGCCTCTTGTCTCTCTTTTCCAACCTTGGACCTAAGATTCTCTGAAATCTTCTCCAAGCATCCTGTTGTCTGTACTCTTTTGTTGCCTCTGCACACTTCTTTTTAAAGCAATTGTTGATTCTGCTTCCAATCTCTCTTTTGGATCATGCATGCAAACAATATATCCTGTCATCACTTTCCTGCATAATCACTGTTCTGCTACACAGAGTTGATACAAAAAGGGAGGTACTAGGCCCTCGGCGGGAAAGCATGTACTATAGGTCTGTTTCCTTGGAGTCTTTAATGGTCAGTTTTGAGAATTTAAACACTTCGCCATCCTTTCCTCTAGCCAAGCTTCTCACATTCTTGGCGTTCACCGCCTCCACACCACCACTCTTGCAGTCATCCATCTTTGGGTTTCTCTGTAGGAGGTTAGGTCGATGGGTGGGCGTGTGCTGGTCCTCGAGGGTCGTTTCCTCGCCCCCCTCCTTCTCTTCCAGGTCCTCTAGCGTCAGGTCATGAAGGTCATCCCCATTGGTCTTAGTCTCGTTGGAGCCGTCCTTGCTGGGGTTGGGTGAGGGACTCTCTCGTATCTGGCTTTGGTACCAGTTCCTGTTCTCCTCAAGGTGATCCAGGATTTCTTGGGCATCGGGGTAGACCAGGTCAGCCCAGGTCTCCCACAGAGGATGCAGGATGAAGTCAATGAAACCAACCTGAGGTCAAAAGAAAAGAAATAACAACCATTCACACAATCTTCATTCTATTCCCAAATATTGTTCATGTTGAAAAAACCTGCACAGGAGTGATAAAATTCAGTGAAAATTCTAATTAGAACAATTTTGTCATGAAAAGATTTACATCTCTCTGAAATGGATCTACAGGTGTCAATATTCTATTGTTATTTCATTTGCTCACTCCTGATGTCAAGGAACCAAACTGACAGTCTACAATGATATTATTGTCAAGTTTTTGCTATAATTCTTCATATTTACATAACCCAAGTTACTTCCCAATGCTTTCTACTGTCTTTTACTGCATAACTATTTCTATACCTCACGATTACTTGCAAGAATTCTCAGTTTGAAATTGTAACAATGCACATTTTTAAAAGCAATTTCTGATCAATGAGCTAACTTGGGAGAACTGTCTGACCTGTGATTTGTTAATGGATGCATTCTCCCTGTCCATCATGGGACTGATATCCACTCCTTTCTCTCGTTCTAGGTCACCCTGTCTGAAGAACTCTTCCATCAGCATGGACGTCCACTGAGTATAGATGTGAAGAGGTTTGCTGGGGTTGGCTACATCTGCACAGTGTACTAGATTCTTCAGCACCTGTAAGTGGGAATTGAATTGTGGATCATTCTAATGTTTGCTCTTATTATCCTCACAACAGTACCTCTCTGTAAGTCCAGTTCCTTAGGTTCATATTTTCAAGTTTTGGGGACAGTGAACAAAAGCATCATACTTTCTACAGGCCCAGAGTTTCATAGTCTGAACCAACATCACCACCACCACCACCCCTGCCCCCATCATCACCATCCTCATCACCACCATAAATAACATCACTACAACCATTACCAACCATTAATCTCATCATCATCCTCATCCCCACCATATACATCCACCTCCTCATCACAACCTCCATGCTCTACCAGTACCACCACCACCACAACCACCATGATGCCTACCTGTACCACCACCACCACAACCTCCATGCTCTACCAGTACCACCACCACAACCACCATGATGCCTACCTGTACCACCACCACCACAACCTCCATGCTCTACCAGTACCACCACCACCACAACCACCATGATGCCTACCTGTACCACCACCACCACAACCTCCATGCTCTACCAGTACCACCACCAACACAACCACCATGATGCCTACCTGTACCACCACCACCACAACCTCCATGCTCTACCAGTACCACCACAACCACCATGATGCCTACCTGTACCACCACCACCACAACCACCATGCTCTACCAGTACCACCACCACAACCACCATGATGCCTACCTGTATCCTGTCTGTGTAGTTGTCTAATAATAAGACCCCTGAGCCAGCGACCTTCTTTGTTTCCACCATGGTCTTCAAGTCAGCCAATAAACTCATGTGCTTTGACATGTCTGTTGCAAGTACCTATAGAAGACAGAGAATACAAACAATGCATACATTAGGATTCTCAGCAAAAGACCCCCCCCCCAAAAAAAAAAAAAAAAAAAAAAAAAAATTATATTGGTGAAAGGAAGACCTAAGATATAGTGAAGAAAGAAAGCATTAAGGGTGGTCTAAATGAAAAGAATCCCTAATCTGCACCTTACCCTAATCCTAACCCTAACTTAAAGCCCGGTTGCAAGCAAGCTCTGTTGCTGTCTGACAAGATAAAGCCTGGGGCAAATGTCGGATCCCCAATGAGAAAAAACCTTTCCCTGTCGATGGACATTTTCCTGAGGGTTTGGTGCTGTTTCTTGGTAAGATTCTTCTTAAAAGTTTATTTATTAACTAGACATATAATACTTGTTTGGAACAAGTATAGGTGGGCTGGTCAACTAAAATTTGAGACAAAATAGAGCAAAAATAAGCGAGAGACTGCTAAAAAACAATGTCATGTAGTTTAATGATGTGAACGAAATTCACTTTCCATAGGCATAACACGCAACTTAAGAAATTTCTGATATGTGCCCTTTAATCGTAATTTTCACTATGATGACGTGATCAAAATGAAAAATGGTGGTAACTGAGCTTGTAGAGAATTGTCTTAGCTACAACATATCAAAATTAAGAAGAAAATTGATCAATATTTACAGAGATACAATCAATTTTCCATAAATATGATGACGTCATAATATGCAAATACGTATTTTGAGTTCCAAGGCCATTATGATGATGTCACGATACACTTAATGGCCAAATGAGACGTGGAATCATATCTCCGACTCATACTCTATCTAAATATGAAAACAAATTGAAGGTCACGGTTCATTCCAAAGAGCTATAATGAATTTCGTATAGGCATGTTTTTGCCCATATATGCTATGTAATAAAAGAGCTCGCGCGCACAGACATTTATCTTGAATGGACGCTCATCTTGTTACTAAAGGTCATAAAGGGATAAACATGTTATCAAATTCCTCGAAAAAATATGAGAAATATCATAAAAGAAAAAAAAATGGCGATTCTATGTTTTGTAATGGTGTTACGCGCGAAAACGCGCGCGCATGCGCATGTGCGCAATTTTTTATAAAATGCTTAAAATGACCTGAAACGTATACAAAATAAATTTGAGACGATTTTGAGCATTTCAAAATTTTGCACGCGCACTGACGCGAGGACGTACGCGCACGCGCGCGTTTTTGGACATGAAATTGACTGGACTGATATTAACCTTGATCATGATAAATATGAATGAGAAATACCTTTTGGTTATGAAGATATGATTATGAGTTGATTTTCAGAAAATTTCACAAAATGGCGCCTAGATGACGTCATCAGTCAAGGTCAAAGTTGAAAACCTTACCGTGCTTTGTTCATATGCCTATACATATGTGTGCTAAATTTCAAGGTATTTGATTCAACCATTTTCAAGTAATCTTGCTAACAAAAAAGTGGGTCGAAATAAAAAAAATAAATAATAAAGGCAATTTTAACAAAATTATAAGGTGGTCTGTATTAGATACAGCCCACCTGAAAATACATCACAGTGTTCAAATAGAGATCATAAGGATTAAGAAATAATCTCTATTTCAACATGTTTGGATGTACGGGCATGATTACACAGACCCATACACTGACAAAAGATGAGGAACAAGTTCTTACCATGTCAATGGACATTTTCCTGAGGGTTTGGAGCTGTTTCTTGGTGAGATTCTCAAAGATATTGCAGTTGTCCTCTTGGAGGAGTTTGAAGGCGACGGCGAGTGAGTGATTCTCTAAGACAGAGACATCGTTGTAGAGTATTGCTAGTTCTGCACCTGTAATAACCAAGCAGGAGAACAACATACATGACAATCATTGAAGGTCTTGCAAAAGGACAATATAGCTGCAAGTGAAATGCTACTCAAAGTGCAAACCATTTGATTTATAGTCCACTGAAGTACCTTCTAGACCATAATAATTCTACAAGTTAAATTGGTGAAAAATGTTGATGAAACATTTATCACAACTTTATGTGTTGTTAAACTTTATGTGTTGTTAAAGACATGCCTAGGATGGAATAGTGACTTTTCATTACACAATATACTACATAAACTAATTCTGTTTGATTTACATCTGTTAAGAATTTATTGTGGTATATATAGACAGAGGGGACGAGAGAAAGAGATACATAGAGAGACACCAGGAGATCGAGACAGAGAAGAAAGAGAGAATGCAGAGAGAGAGAGAGAGAGAAAGGGGGGGGGGGATATATTGACTTACTTGTGGTACACAGGAATTGATTGTTTAGACCCGGATGATGGACATCATGTATTGCTGCTGAAAACAACGCGGCCATAATCTCAAGATCTGTAAACACATTCTACAATCACAAAGAGAAGAAAATAAGGAGTGATTTCATCATAGCTCTATGATCTCAAGAAATGTACATCACAATGAAATGAATTGTCTGAAAACCATGACATGATGATCATCCCATCTATATAACCACTGGCCCTAATGCAGGATCTAACCAAAGTTACACTGGAGGAATGTAACATGTCTAGTGCACAACAATAAAAACAACAACAGCGTGATCACCATGACCACTCCACAATATCTTCTTCCTCCTCCTCATCACCATTATCATGATCATCTTTATCATCATCACCACCACAATCGCCGTCATCATCATCTTCATCCTCCTCTATTATGTTAGCCTTGGCCTTGGTTTTGAGCCTCATCATCATATCCTCCTCTTTCCTCCTAATCTTTCTCCTCCTTCTCAGCATCATCACTAACCCGTTCAACTCCACCTTTTCCTCTTTCTCCTCCTCATCATCATGATCACCATCACTATCATCACCATCTTCGATATGATCATCATCATTATCATCATCATTAAAGTGACTTGGTAACATTGTTGAAGGTTGATGAAAAAAATTGCTTAATTTTTGTATAAAATGTTACTTACTATATTCCTTCTACTGTACTAACCCTCTGACAAAAAAACGTCTGAAAAAATTCTCAAACCACGAAGATATCTATGGTTTTCGTTGAAGGCGTCAATGTACGACACCCTCTAACAGTGATTAACAGTAAATTCTCCCAACCGTTTTTCCATGAAAAAAAAGACATTAAACAGGCTATAAAAAATCTGTCAACACTTAAATGTCTGGAATGGAATGTAGAGCCATTTTATTGCTTTGTGAGATATCCATTCACCTAAAATGTAATTAAATTGTAATAATATAGTTGGGAGAATTAAGGAATCGATCAGATCAGTTTTTCCCAATTTGTACCATGAATAATGGTCCGTTTTCACTCAAATTTTCAGATTATCTTTAATTGTACATCTAGCATTGAAGTCACTACCATAGCACCACTTTCTCTCATCTGAACAATGTTACCAAGTCCCTTTAATATCCTCTTCCTCCTACTCATCATATCAATCATCATCACTGATACATCATCCCTGACCCTTACCTCAAGTGCCGGAGCTGACAAGAGAAAGTGTGTGGAGTGTACCACATCAGCTGCATGAATTTGATTGTGGTATATAACTTCTCTGTGATAGTGATCTTCTAACGTCATCATGTATATCAAGAACGTCTTTTCAGGAATTTGAAATGTCTTTAATATACCTCGATCCTGCCAAAAATAGAAGAAAGCACAAATAAATTCAAGGTATGATGTTAAAATGGAATGTAAAATAATATTAGCATTCATTGTCCTTTTGGGGATATCTATATTCCTAGTAAACATTAAAAAATCCAGAATTTGCAAATGGAGTCGGTCACACAAGGTTATCTTATTTGTTCAAATGTAAAAGAATGATAACAAATTGATGAGTAAGATTTATTTGTAATTGATCTCATTCAAAGAGGATAAGTTAAAGGCAGAAAAAGAGAGACGGGGAAAAATTCAAAAAGTGTACAAAATTAATTCACCTATCAGAAAAATCACAATTTTTAAATTTGTTATCTTTGTCTTTCATGTAATGACTAAAGACAAGAAAATGACAAAAAAGGCTAAAATCCTCTGATACATTACAATAAATCTTTTCAAGGACTAATCAACATTTAGATATAGCTGTGGAAACACTAGGACTCGATTAAAAATCAAGCAGTTTCTTAGAGATGGAGACAAATGAGATGATAATCAAATAACTTACCTCAAATAATCTATAGATTATGGCTGTGAGAGGTTTGTGGTTTGTGATCTCATCAACCTTGAATATACTGATGCTCCATGTATCAAGCAACCTCAGCTCCTGAAGAGAAAATACAAGCAAGGTGTAACACAAATGTGCTTCGGTAGATGCAATATAAAATGAAGTTTGTTTGTGTCAAGGATAATTCCTCAGTTATTGGTTATAGTTTGAATTCAAATACGAGCACACCACCTGTCTATAATGGCCACTTTTGCCGTTTTCCTTCGGTGGCTTCTATAGACAGGTTTGACTTTATGTGATGCAATGAACAGATCTTAGAAGTTCAATTATTACAATCATTCTTAAATAAAACAAATTAATAAAGATCAATGCTTCTTTCTTCATCTGATTCACGGTAGGCTACAGGTTTAACGTATCTCTCTCACCTTCTCTAATTCTTCCTCTTTTTCTTTCTTGACAGGCACCCCAAACTTCTTGATGATATCACCAGTGATGACGTTGTGATGCTTGGGCTTGGTCACTATGATATTACTAACTCCCTTGATCTTCATCAGTTCAGTGGCTTTCAACAGCTTCTTGGAAGCCGGGGCCTTGCTGAGCGGTGACGGTGAGGGCGCTAGTTCCCTTGCTGACAGGGGTACTGGTTGATCAACTTCTTGCTGCTTATCTGTATGAGAGATAAAAGGAGAGTGAGAGAGAGAGAGAAGGGGGCCAAAAGAAGTTGAATTATGCCTTCATTGGCCTTTTTACATCTTAGTTTTGAAAAACGTTTAATGAATTTTCGACACAAAGTTTTAAATCCCTTTCAATTCAATAAAATTGCATGTTAAGCAATAACATGGATCTGCCTGAATATATTCTTGCAATTGAAATTCCCTTATTCATTTTGGTATTTCAGTTTTTAAATTCTTTCAATATTGAAGTCATCCGAGTATGATGTAAAAATGTAAATTACAATTTGATCTGTTTTCTGTAAACATGAGAGAGTCTCCAACTAAGTATATACATGTATTTGAATCAACAACTTCTGCTCTAGAAAAGCAGAGACGCCAGAGTGTGTAGTTTTGCATCTCATTAGCTGATGGTGACACACATGTTACTCCCAATAGATCACTTCTTTTTGCATGCTTCATGGACTGTCTGGAAAGCAGTCTAGCATCTCCCCATTGGGGCATCGAGGGGTAGTCATCCCTCCATTAGAAAAATGTTATCTGCTGATTTGATATTTTTATAGGCGGGTGGCAAATTCTAAACAGAAATTACTTTTCCTTTCTTTCTTTATTCATCTATATCCATACATATATATTTTTTTGATTTTATTGCTGTGAAATTTCCAGCTACCTCATTAGCATAATTTGGAATAACACAAAATACATAAACCTCAGAGATGACAGTGCTTTTCTTATTACTCATCTGTCATATTCAATTCCACAATATATAAGTTGATTTTGATTAAACAAAGCATTTTGTTTCCCCCAAAATATAAGATGACTTAACTCTAAGTTGGACTTAAACTTTATGGACAGCCATTTGTAGCCTTAAAATGAAATATATTCAAAAGCAAAGACTTTTAGACTTTTCATAAATTCTACATCAAGAAAAAATATTTCCAAAGATGCTAATGGCTTTCCATAATTGTTAAGTCTAACTTGTAGATAAGTTCAACTTAGGATCTTTGTGAAACAACCCCCTGTATTGGTAATTCATATCTATATCAGGTGATATGAGTGAAGATCATGGCTCACAGAGTCCTTCAAATATTTAGATTAATGAGACTAACAATTTCATGAACTCTAATGTCTGACCCAATAACCCTAAAAATATAATCATATCGTCCTGATATGGTGATACAAACTAGTACCAAGGCTTCAATCAATTTTCTAAATTGGTGCTTCAGATATTGTGAAAACAAGCCAACATATGATTTTTCATTTGTGCGATCTATCTTGTCAGAATAAAGCAAACAGCACTAGTAATTATCCAAAGTACTTTTCTCCCCTCACTAAGCCTCATTCATGATCCTATGTCGCCTCGTGTATGCCCTCTGGTATGTTTGTGAGACGTTCGCATCGAGGGGTCTGCCCCCAAGAGGCATGCTTCAACAGGGCTCGGCTGACATGTATACATATGTCATGTGACCAATTTAATATCTTGTTTAGAATTGTGCTCGCTTAATCTGCACAACTCCGTAGCAGCATTCAAACTGCAGAAGCTATTTTAAATACAGATGTGTAATTAAAGAACAAATGACCATGTTAGCAGGAGTCAAATGGGAACATGGACATTTCCAAAACTGTCGACATACAATTTATTTCATATTACAATTTACACTCTTTTATAGAATACACTCTCTTATGAAGTCTGTTCATATCTTACATAGATATCCAGGATCACTACGAATGTAAACATAAATCCACATTAAACATGCTCTGGAAATTTCAAATTGGCAACACTTACCAAGAAATGTGTTGTAGAGGTATTCTGAGATCTGGTTCCCTGATTTGCTTGTTTCCGAGAAGGCCGACAGCTCTCGATTTAACATCCGTTTGAACTGTGAGTGCAAAGAATGTTTTAGTAGATGTAATCAACAATTTGCAAGACTGACCTCACAAGAACATCTGGCCCTAATTTATTTATTTATTTATTATTTATTCGGCAATTCACAAAAAATATAACAATGTAAATATAGGTAAACTAACATTAATAATAATAATAACATTATTTACAAATGCACAATTTTCTTGGAGGTCCTCTGAGTGCATCAGTTGGCTGCCGGGGAAGAGGAAAGCAAACTAAATCACTGTGACCGTAATGGTCCCTCTTCCCGACCAACTGGTGCACCCAGAAGACCTGCAAAATATAGCATGAAGGTAATTAAAATGTATTTGTAAAACATTTCATAAACAAACCAGCTAACAAAAACAAAGCACAAGGAGGAATTCAAATTAATATGTATGACACTAGGTCATGACACGATACCGAGCATTAACATGAGGAATTAAGTCTGGCTTAAAAACGATTGCATAAAATATGTAGTAGGTAAACTGAAACCATGAAGTATAAAACTGAGCAAAGAATAAAATGTGAGAGCATGTAGTCAGCGCACTGACAAAAATGTCTAAAATCATACAAATTAATCGGTATATAAAGTTACGAAAACATGGTAAAGGAAGTGAATAGTTACATATGCTTAGTGGGCTTCAGGTGAGTAAGGAAACTAGGAGAACTAATACATTAAAGAATCAGTACTTCATATTATATATTATATTATGCAAACAATTTAATACAAAGTCCTCAAACAGTATGGATGTAGTGGTAATTCTATCCTTTCAAATTTTCTTACTTTTTAATGTCTTGATTTTACTAAATCAGCAGTTAAATATGATAAATCAGTAGTTACATTTGTTGTCTTATTTCGAATGACCTAAATGGTTTGGGGAAAAAAAGCTTTAAAATTAAATACTATTTTATGAATTTCATACTGTATTAAAAAAACTGTATTCTTAAAATGATTTCACCTCATCCCCAAGCCCCCCACTCAGTGTTATTTAGGGTACGCGTATGCATGTTCCCTTCTTTTGAAAACACCCCCCCCCCCCCCCCCCTAAGTTTGGTGTGTAAAGTCAATACGGGCCAGGTTTTTGTGTACTACGAGCCGGACTTTGGTGCGTGAAAAGCACCCCTTTACCGGACATTATGGGAACACGTATGCAGTCCCTCTGACCCCGGAGTGCAGGGGGGGGGGGGGGGGGGGGACCTTATCATAAAGTCCACCCTTGGTAGTTCTGTCTATGGAACTTATACCTAATTTGGAAATACAAAATACAAGCAATGAGGAGAGAGTGTTACCTTGCTTGTGGCCATGTCACTAACTGATCGATGTGTTTGCATGGTCTCTAGCTGATCTAGACACCAGTCAAGCTCTTCCAATGTGTCTGTTGCCATCTTGGACGTATTCTCTTCCGTTGATGATCCCGTCGATGATTGTGTAGATGACTGCTTGCTTGCCTGAGTACTTCTTGGAGATTGCCTGTTGCTAGGTCAACATACATAAGACAAATTAGATTTGGAATACAGAATATGCACAATGACCAGTGATTGGTATTTCCAAGGTCATATCATATCACTAAAATACTATCATCTACTGGGTTCAGTCTCTGCTTGAGTTTGTACTTTAAACAAAAAATCACAAGATTTAGTAGTAGAGGTCGATCCTCAAATAACCCAGGCATGGTATGAATAGATGAATAATAAAAAAGCGCCTCTTCTTCATTTAAAATAAGGACTAAGATATTTAATTTGAAATGATTATTATTTTAGGTTTTGGATGCACTAATCCTTGTTTTTTACTGCTTCACACTAAAAATAAAAGATTCTGTATTATGAATGGGGGGGGGGGGGGGGGTTCTGCATACTAAAAAGAGAGAAAATGAATACATTTTCAAAAGCTGATTGCAAAGTCTTTAGATCAGTGAAGTGCCTATGAAATCTGGACAGTTACGTTTTTAAAGATACACAATAGCGATTAGTTTGAATACAAAAGTAATTGATTGTACGAAAGCAGCTCCAGGAATAATTGCTCTGCTGCTATCTTACACTAATCAAATTCATTTCTTCAACCCTTGGACCAAACACTTACCCTGACCCTAACCCATAAATTAAACAATAACTTAAGAACCAATACCAACCCCAGCCCTTACCGTTTATCTTTGATAAAATAAAGTTGGCACAGGAGCACAGATTTACAAATGGAAAAGGGCAAGATACTTTACCTTGGTGCAGTAAGACCCGTAAGATTAGCATAGTTCTTCCGTACATTTCGTAAACTGGCAAGGATCTGGGCGAATGGGGTGACGATAATGTCTTCTTGTGTATGTCTGAAGGTTAAGAAAGAAAACACCAATCAACCTATTGACTGCCAGAGTATACATGCCATTCCCATTGCAGTAGAAAGAAAGCAGTAATGTCCATCTAAATGAGTAGGATGCTTGATATAAAAAGAAGTAGAGGGAGGGAGGGAGTGGCATCATGATAAGTCACTAACCTCTCATAAGAGGGAAAACTCTCTACTTAATAAGTGATGATGATGATGATGATGATGATGATGATGATGATGATGATGGTGGTGGTGGTGGTGGTGGTGGTGGTGGTGGTGGTGGTGGTGGTGGTGGTGGTGATGATGATGATGATGATGGTGATGATGATGATGATGATGATGATGGCTTATAACAAAATCCATCCGTTTTCCTAGGCAGTGGGTTAACTTTTAATATGAATAATTGTAAAAAAAATAGATTTCTAATGTATTTTTTTATTGCTGACCTGGACAAAACATACCTTCCACAGAAGTTATCTTTATTCCATGTACATTTTTTGCTTTTAGGAAGATATAAATAGCCATTCTTAGTCCAAACACAGATACCAAGTTTAAATCCTTTGGCGAAAAATAAGTTACAAGTCCATTTTAAGAAATGGTCTATCAAATTTAACTGAAATTTAGGAGTAGTCTTGCAAAGCTCTGTTGTCATTAACATCTTCATTGACTTTTTGAAATGTAAACTTGCCCTCTGGGAAAGTATGTGAGTGTGAGTATGTGTGTGTGTGTGTGCGTGTTTATGGGTGCATGAGTGCGTGCCTGTTTTGTAGTTTTAAGATGATATCATATTTTATATTGCTGCTTTTACTCTGTTAATTTTTCAAAAATAACAATAAAAACAGAAAGAAAAAAAAAAAAAAAAAAAAAAAGTTTAAATCCTTTGGCAGAATCTTCTGCCCAAAACATGGGAGGGGTTATAAGAATGGACTGTATCAACATTACATCATTTCAGCTCTCTGCTGAAGTTGTATGAATGGTTCCTTTCAATGAACACATCTCCAAATTACATCCAAAGGCTGTGGCAACAAATATCAAACATTCATGTTTAATATTATAAAAACGACCACCTCCTTACAAAGCCTAAAGGGCATTATTTAATATTATTTCACAGATTGTTAATGCCCTTCTCACTTTCAATAGAAAATACCTAAGATAAGAACACTTGTTAATATGGGTTAATATATAAATCTTAAAATAGTAAAGAATTGAGACTTACGATTCGCTTGTGATGGAAGAATTTCTGGACATGGACTTTGGTGAGAGGTCAAACTCGCTGTCCGAGCGATAGAGGAAGGACTCCCTCCGTTGGGGAAAGTTGAGCACCAGGCCAGAGGAGGGACTGGCCGCCTCCAAGCCTGGACTTCTGCTCGGTGATGGACCATTTTCAACATCAAAGCTGCAGAAGAGAAGAGAAGAGAGGGAGAAATAAAAGGAGAGGGATATTTAATCATGGTGTGCCAAGTGTGATAAGATACATGTATCATCTAATATAAGTGACAGAATCAGCTCTCAAATCTGTATAAAAAAATTCAAGTAAATATTTGCAACAAAACAGCTAGATATGATGTTATATGGGGCATGTGCATTTACATTGAAACCTGCATATCAAAGGGGGTGTAGCATGGCAAATACTGGTCCACACCATCTATGACTTCTTTTGGACAAATGCACATAAACGAGTGGACTTGATTAACGGTCAGCGGGCACTAGCAGATCAAAACAGACCAAAGTTGTTCTCACGCTTCAGTTTCATGTACGTTGCACGCACGTGAATACTGCGGTCTCGTTGTCCGTAGTGGTATTATACCCGATTGGCCCTGAGTCAGGCCACGGGATAGACATGTAGTCTTGTCATGCTACACCCCCTATAGGACCACTCAAGGAAGACAAGAAAAGTTGTCTTTATAGGCAGGTGGTCTTTATGTTAAGGTTTCAATGAGCTAGAGACACTATTCAAGGGAAACGGAAAACAAGGTGTTTACAGACAGGTGGTTTGCAAGCAGTTTCACAGGCTCCTTTCACTATACAATGATTCTTTATTCGTGTTTTGTATTTATCTCCTTTAGTATAAACAGGCTATACATTGCGAAGTGTGAATCAATCAGAGACTGATTCTGGAACATCAAAACCAGTGAAAAACATTTCCCTCAACATAAATTGCCCCATTTTGCTAAAACATTACCATACTCCTGAGCTTTTTGTTTACAATATAATGTACAGGTATGTAAATAAACAAATAAAATATTATTATTGATTACAAGTTCACTCAATGTTCGATTACAGTGAAGTATGGTGCACACTGTGCAGTCATAACAAGAACTAAAGCAGTGAATCCTCAAAACCAATGCGATCTCAACACTACATGTTGCCTCTTTTCATGAATATGGCAAAAAATTATAATATTGTACACCAGGGGAAATAGCACAAGTCTTCCCTACACCCTTCCCTTCGGTGACAGGTTGGTGACAAAACCTGAAGAATTATGCATCTCCCTTGGTCTCACAAATTCGATATTTTGCTGTCTCTCAAAAGACGCATGCTGCAGACTAATTCGATTGTCTACCAAGGTTCGGCGAAGAGAGAGAGGAATTTGACACTCTTTAGGTGGATGAACATTCAGGAGAAGGGGAGATGATAGGATGAGGAATGTATGAGAGTATGAAGAAGAGAGAGAGAGAGAGAAACAGATATACAAGGAGTCAGAGAGAAACACACAGAGCCAGAGGGAGGGGAGGAAAATTAGAGAACAGTTTGACAAAGACAGGATAGAGGGAATACAACAAAATAAATCGCTTTGCATAATTAAAGATATTATAATTATATGACACATTTATAATCAATATGATAAGAAAAGGGTAATAATTATTAAAGCAATATTAAGATTATATTTTTAATTAAGAGAGGAAATAAGGAAAAAACAAAAAAATAGGTAAAGGAAAGAACTTCATGGGAAGAAAATGTATTTAAAAATAAATATCATAGAAATGTATACAGGGGATTAAAGAAATATTGAGACAGAGTAAGGAAAAAAAACAGGAACAAAATAACAAACTAAGAAAGGTCTAAACAGAGAATCAGAATTGACAGTAGTTGCTTTGGGCAAGATCAGCAGGCATGATAGACAGGGTTAACCTCTATGAACAGAAGATAAGTCTTTATCTCATGGATTCCCTTTGGAATTAATGCACAACTAATCATCCTTCACTGGACTTACAAGACCTCAACACCATATGTAAATAGGGACTGCATTTGCACAAGCGTTGTTGAACATTTCCGGTGAGCTCTCTTGTCGCGAGACGCTAGCTTTCAAGTATGGCAGGACAAATCCTCATTAAATTGTGCTTCAAGTGACTTTCTCAATAGCTAAAAAGACCCCTACTGTATATCACGTACTACACAGCCTATAGAGCTTTCACATGACATCATTATATTAACAATTCAATGAATATAAATTAGTAGTTAGGATCTTAAATGCATGAAGTTCAAATCCATAGAGATACTTTTCATTAATTTCCCAAAAGACGGGTTATAAGCCTCATTTTCTATGATGTTGTGAACTGCTAAACAAAAAGAAATATTAAATAAAGCCACAGCAGAAAGAAATGGCACCGTATATTTCAGTATAATATAGAGAGAAGTATTGATGCATACAGTCTTTTATAACGGCCAGATACTTTTATTTCTAATTCATATGAGAAAAAAAAATTGGTGCAGTTAAATGCGTCATATGAGAGAGAGACAATATATGAACATGAGGTTTGAATTAGTGCTGTAACATCACGGATATCTCCAATTCCGTTTAACCGCCTGTCAAAACCGGACGGTTTTCGGTTAAACGATTTATTATTTAAACAAAAAAAACAAAAAAAAAAAAAAAAAAAAAAAAAAAAATCGTTTTTTTTTTTTTTTTTTGTTGTGAAAAAGCAGGAAGGTGATTTAACTGAAGGCGCCGATTTGTGCTTGTGAACTAGTCACAAATAATAGTAACAATGTCGTTTTAGAATAATGTGTAAGATCATTAAAGTAAATTAAAAACAGTAGAGGACCTAGGATAGAACCTTGTGGTACACCATGTGTTAAACTTGGATGAATATATATTGAGATCTTTCAAACCAAGATGACAGACAAATTGGAGTGTTGTTCTAGTTTCCAAGTGGTAAGTCATCACACCGATTACTGAGCTGGGAGACATTGCCAGGCATAGTGCCAGGTGGAGGGGCATAAATCAAAACTTAAAAAATAAAAAAAAAAAAAAAAAATAAATAAAAAAAAAAAAAAAAAAAAAAAAACGGGAAAACGAAACCGTCCAATTGAAAACGGAATCCGCCATGGGCGGTCGGATACCGGACGGTTAAACGTTTGACTACAGCACTAGTTTGAATTGGTAGCTGGATCAAGAGGGTTGAGAGCCTGCTGGAATGATACATGTAGTGCTGTTTGCATCGCAGAACCAAGCCAGGCCAGGCCAACTGAATCAGTGATGTTGTCGGTCAGTCGGATGGCGTAGTGGAGGGGGGGGGGGGGGGGGGGGGGGGAGTGGGCATTACCACATGACATGATGCACCAAACCAGAGACTTTATAAGTCGATTTGTGACAATTACTGGACGAATCAGGGCTGCATTATTGGCAGGTGCCACAGAAAAAACTGGATGCATGCCCCTCTTGATCGATCGCCATCAATATCAATATCTTATCTGACCATGCATCCCAGCCTACATTCTCAAAGGTTAGATCTAACGCTTGAAGGAATAGGGATTTCAAGTCCTTGAAATATCAATTTGTGGAATATCAGCTTTAATATGTCACATTTAAAAAAAACATAAATCAGTACAAAACGTGGTATGGGTATGAATAATTTAGTTGTTATATATGGGGGTGATATCACTGGGAAATAGAGAGATAGACAGATGTACTTTATATATATACCAACAAATTCAAATGTGTACATGTAAAGAAAAAGAACAAAAAAGAGGAGAGAGAGATGTAAAGGGACAAAATTAAGCCCCCCCCCCCCCCGAAAAAAAATAAAATAAATTTTAAGTAAAAGAATTGAATTACAAGTAGGTGGCAAGAAAAGGGGAAAATACCATAAATGCATAATTGAAAAGGGTAATATATCTGAAATGCACTTAGAGAATTAGGTGAGTGCTCTATTAGCACTGTTTAAAAAATTATTTTTATCATTATTAATACTGTCATGCACATCTGAAGTAGATCAGTGGATTAGTTTGCTGCCTGACAGGTGTCTAGCCTATTTGAACATCTTACTAAGAATTGAAATCAGATTGCACGCACTAGAAATGCATATTTAATGAAGAATTTTTTTTTTGGGAAGCTTGTATATCTGTTCAGAGACTGAAAGAACACTATAGCCGTGTTCACATGATGGCAACTTCAATCGGCATAAAGGTCGAGTTTATAGCTACGCCGACCTTATCGCCGACTGATTTACTCCTGGATTTTTCCAGGAGTAATACGCTAACACAACTAGAGCGTAGCGTAAGTTGACCGTGTGGATGCTCAAACTTGGCACTCAGAGTATCTGTGATCTTTCACAAGGGTTGTTTGTTTAAAATTGAAAATGAAAATGAGATTTTGCGCGGTTTAAGTTGGTCTGAGTAAGAGCGTATGGACAACTTACGGTGTAAGTGATGTAAGTCTAATATTTATAGAATATTTATTGCCCCGTCTGAACGTGGCTTGTATTGATTAAACCCCCGCGTCAAATAACTGCAGTTTGGGAGTTTTATCAATGACCAACATGACTTCCAGGCAAGAGGGAGGCAGAGGTGTCAATTATATTGATTAACATCTGTCTTCTCACTGAAGATATCATCCATTTGGAAGCAGAAAGGGCATTCATTCATATACTTTAACACAGAGCTAAGGCCTGTCTGGCTCTCAACGGATGGATTTTAGTGCAGTAATGCAGAAGTACAGAATCTCTCAATACAATGATTATAAGTCAGAAGGGTGTACATTGGCACAGAACTTTGTGCAGTCTGATATAAAATACAATTTGAGGTCATAGGAATACCATTAGTAGTCTGAGTGAGCTGTGCTCTGACATTTAGATGCCCTGGCAACAATTGCTGAGCTTTATAGCATGGGGACAGGTTGCAAATGAGTTTTAGGATAGGCTTAGGGTTGGGGTTAGGATTGGGGTTAGAGTTGGATATAGTGCTTGGTCTAGGGTTGAGGTTCAAATGTTCGTTGGTGTAAGATATAGACCACAGACAAACTGTCACCTGAGTATGTGTCATGCAAACACATCTTCATTGGAAAGATGAAATATTTAAGTGTTGTCTACAATGTGTGGGTAAGTTCTGTTAGCAAGATAGAAGGCAGCTAGCCCATGAAAATAACTTATCCTGTAGTTATCTGTTTCTAGTTTTGTATCATTTTCTTTGTCTACATTAATGTTAGATACGAATAGATATCCTTCCCCTTTTCCATTTTCTATTCCTCTCTTTTGCACCCCTTAAAGTGCCCCTGGCTCTGCCCCACCCCCTGATATGTTGTAGAACATAACAAATAACATAATCAAGAAGTTAACAAGAATGTGCATTTTCCACACTCTTTCTTTTTGAGCATTTTTATACAACAGTGGAGATTTACACAAAATTAACCCATGCACTTTGACCAGTGTTAAAAATGCATTTCTGCTTTTCAACTAAAAAATGGTTTGCAAGCAGAGACTATACATGTTCAAGTACATGTACATGCAATAGTGAAAATAAAATCCCATACTAAAGGTCAAAAGACTAAGTTGAAGGTATTACTTGCACCATACATAGTAGATCAGCTAGACAAAGATTGATATCTCAGAATGAAATGTAAGATTTGATGAAGGTTAACGTCACTGATATGCTCCATGGGAACAAATCAATAAATTATCAACACCTGCACAGATTTTTTATGACAACATTGAAGGTGAATCGCTAGCCTTTTTTTTCCTTCAAGGGGAAAAAGCAAGCAGAGTATAACAGGCATGCACTGCACGGAGGTTTTGTTAACAGAAACAGGTAATGCTACAACATTGAACATACAGTGTACAGTGTATACTTACAGAAAACAAGGATTTAAAAAGGTGCTTCTAGTCTAACATTCAAAAGAATCAGTTAAACTTTTACATTTATACAGTGTTTCTCTCCTCCTAATTAACAAAGAAAAGAAGGGTCTACTTTGCTGCATACAAGATTTCATATATTGTTAGCCCAAACACAATACAAGGATCATTTTTGTTTCGCCTGGCAATGGCAGGCATGTCAGTGTTTTTAGTTAAGTTGAAGTTGACTTCAATCCACATAAGGGATATCACATTCTCTTTCTAAACTTACAAACAAATAAGCAATTTCAAGTCAACCTTTTAAATGATTGGTTTTAAAAATGATTAGTACATATAAATGTTTTCTGCTTTTTTAATATGGGCAATATTAAAATAACTGATTGGACCATTTTCAAAATACAACCAAATTCATTGCATATTTCCTTACAAAGTCCCTCGATTCAATTGTATTTCATTTACCTGTTATAACTCAATAGTCAGAATGTGAACTGCATATATTAGTTGTTGCTACATGTATGTAGGACAAACATTATGACTTGCCCTACCTAACGACATGTAATACACACAATTTGCATTCTGACTATTGAAATACATTTGTTGTAACAGTGGATGAAATCATTTGTACGAAGGCACTTCATAAAAACATACATGTATGCATTCAATTTGGTTACATTACAAAAACGGTTCAATGCAAATCTTTTAAAATGAAATTCAAACAGACCGTGGATTGCAAAGGGCAATTTGAATTGATTGGAAATCAATTAATGAGAAGAGAATATTGACAGTATAAGAACATTGATAAAGAGAATCTCGGTGGTAGATGACATTAGCTCACCTGAACACTGGCTCAGATAACTTGCGAATTTTAAGCGTGCGATAACAGAATGTTGGACTCTTCAAATTCGCCATCATACAGGTTAAGTACAATCACAGTACTTTTTTCTCCTATTATAGTCACTGGCGATCGAAGCTAAGTAAGGAAGAAATGTGTTCGATATCGCGACAAAATCTAAAGGAATTCGACAAGCAAAAACAGATGATATCCTTGATGACAATGCAATATGATCATCCATGCACTATTGCACTTCCACCTATGGTTGATCATTTCTTGGAAATCCAACTACATTCCTATCAAATGTCTGTATGTGGAGTCAATGACATCAACTGAGGTTGACAAGGTTAGAAAAAAGAAGACACATTTCTTGCCAAAAAGAATTCTAAGTACTGCTGTACTTCTGTGATGTGGAGCAAGTGTGCAACTCCTGCAAAGACAGGATTGTAATGATGTATATCCAGAGGTTTGTTCTGGGTATGCAGCAAGTTGATTCGCACCTTCCACGACGACGCAGAGTTTCCGCTTGAAGTGAAAGTGAATCTTTGACGATGTGTGAGCTAGGGCTGTGATGATGTCACTGTCAGGGATAATGCAGAGCCTTTGCCTCTCTCTCTCTCTAATTCAGCACTTTATAGACAATAGATGCTGAGGATTATGTGTCCATCCTAGCTTCCTGGTACTTGTTTTATACAAGACAAGGACGTACTCTATAGCCTACACACGCCCTCACTCTATAGTCTACACCATCAGAAAAGATTAATTTCTCAGTTGCTATTGTCGCGGAAGAATACACACGCCCATGGCAGCTAGATTCATTCCCAGTGGGAATTCCTTGATGAATGGATGGATGAATAGAACCTCCTTGCATTAATAAAATGAAAATGTGTCACAGAAAATAGTCACAAAGACAAAATATCTAGGACAACACACCAAAAAATACATTTTTTCCTGGATGTGGGATTTTTCCTCACTACCTTTGAAGGAAAAAGAAACACCTTTGCAAAGCCACGAACCGATAGGTAAGATATCGTATGCCATATGGCTGGAGGTTATTACAAACTGTAATTAAATTCAAACTGTTCATAAAGATGGAGAGGGAATATACCTTCTTAGAGGTACATGTAGGTGGTGAAGTTAGAAGGGAAACGATCAAATGGATCTGATGTCAACCAGATGACATTTATGAGTTCAAAGTCCCCATTCGTCATCTATCTACGCACAAAAACAGAGAATACAATGTATTTCCATGAAAGCTACTGTACTAGTCCCAAACAATATTAAATTTCAAGACACATCCTGAAATTGTTTTTAACTGCAGAATGTTTACAATAACTACAAAAGACAAACACGACAACAAGGAAATCTTGAATCACTTTGTATGTTGTATCATGTGAGTGTTGAAGGCTGCACATACATTGTACATGTATGTATGGAAAAGAATCCCCTTTGGCTTGGGTGGATGATTTAGCTGGGATAGCCCAAATTTATCCTGCCATAGCAGCAAATAAATATTTTGAGTCATGTGAAAGGTTATCTGACATAATGAAGAAGAGCTATAAGCTCAGTGTTCGTCAGATCAGTTTAATAAGGACCTAAATTAAGATTAAGTTTAATGCAAGAAAGACCCTCTTTTTAATCAAATCAGAGATAGAACGGAATATGTTCTTATCAGGTTAATGCAAGTGGGTGCTCTATTTCCATTACAACAAGAAAGGTGTTGATTTTGATCATTCCAGAGTTTACTAGCTGTCACTCTTTGGCTTTGTGTCCATATCATCTTTACAAGTTTTCTACATCATGTCTGCAGAGTGCCTGAAGGGCATACCCTTTACCACAGAATTTACTGACACCCTTCTGGCTCTCAAATGAGGATAACATATCCCTACGAGATGAAGACAAACCACACCTCCTGATGAGTAGTCCCATCCCTTTAAAGAGGAGTTGGCTCTGCCCTAGTTTCCAAGACATAGTAAACCATGGTTGCATAGTCGAGTTAACACAGAGACGCCCTACTTTAATGCAATCAAAATGCTTGTTCAGGCACATAGTGTCATCCAATCAATTATTCACGATACAGAAGAGAGATATATGGGAGGAAAATATTGTGATAAGAAGCCTAGAGATAGCAGGATAGCATTGGAGACAGACGAGGAGAGATGAAACCAACCGTAAATCAAATATAATGAAGATTAAGAAGCCAACCATGATTAATGGCTTGTAGTGATGCAGTTTAATGTTTTGCTATTCTCTCATCGATTGCTATGTCAGATATCTGGATGGTATGTGTCCTCAAACCAAATTTTTGCAATGTTCTCAGGAGGCCTGTTTTCATCAGCTCGAGATTGCCCAATAACCCGCTATTTTAACTATCCCGATCGCAAATTACCAAGCTAATTTGCGTCTTCATCAGCCTGCAGTTGGAATTAGCAGGATATTCGGTCGAGATAAACATCCCAAGATATCTTGGGCTAGTTTGGAGAACATCCTGCTATTTGGCAAAACATCCTGCTATTTGTCCGAGTCTTCACCAGCCCGAAGACTCACACTATGCGCGAACGCTGAACAAAATATCGTGAACTAATTTTTTCGAGCACGAGTTTTGAGCTGATGAGGACGCGATTTGTAACTTTGGGCTAATTTCCCAAATCAGAAATAGCGGGCTATTTTGCAATCTCAAGCTGATGAAGATGGGCCTAATGAAAGAGATGGTTTATGGATGGGTGGTTTGAAGTGGTCTTTCATGCTCCATTGGGTTGCTTACCTCCTAAAGTATTGCAGTTGAAAATAGTGTGAGGCCCATCAAAGAGTGATACCATTAGAACATTTTATAATATACTGAATGTTTATATAATATGGACTGGCCTTGAGGGAGATAAAACTTTCCCAAACTAGACTCATATAATTGATGTTAATATATATAAGATTAGGATATCTGATGGTAATATGTCAAGCTTCATAACAATGTAACCTAGTATGTTCTCATATTCCCCCCCCCCCCCCTCCCACCAAAAAAGAAGAAGAGGATAACACACTGGAAGTTTAATAATGTTTGGTATCTTGCTGGTAAAAACATGTCATTTAAAGAGTCAATAGAAATGTTGTCATTAAAAAAAACACCCTCACTCCAGACAGTAAAAAAAAAAAAAAATGTTTTTGTTTGTTTAATGACTTCAGACAAAAAAAATGGAAAGTGAGAAAAATCAATAATTGTTGCATGCAGTATAAATGCAGCTACTTATTTTCAATTCTTACAAAAGTTAAAAAACGGTACGAGTCTGAGAAGTTAGATCTTTATCTGCTTGCACTTTGCCTCCATC